>VXBX01001608.1:2297981-2405651 GCA_013400415.1 Scytalopus superciliaris
CCTTCCAGTTCATCAGCAGTTCAGGTTGCCCTGCAGCATTTCCTTATTTACTTCTCATTAACATAAAGTTTACTTTGGATTTGTTGCTTTTGAAAGGAGGAATCCCAACCTGAGTTAACTGAGTGGAAAATTCTCACTGATTCTATAGGGAATTTCCTATCACAGAATCAGAATAGTTTGGGATGGAAGGGATCTTACAGACCATCTCATTCCAACCCCGTGCCATGGGGAGGGACAACCTCCACTATCCCAGGTTGCTCAGACCCCCATCCAACCTGGCCTTGAGCACTTCCAGGGATGGGGCAGCCACAGCTTCTCTGGGCAACCTGTGCCAGGACCTGCCCACCCTCACAAGGGATGTTTTCCTAATATCCAATCTAAACCTACTCTGTCAGTTTGAAGCCATTCCCCCTTGTCCTGTCACTCCAGGCCATTGTAAACAGTCTCTCTCCATCCTTACTGTCAATTCCCTTCAGGTACTGGAAGGTCACAATGTGTTCAGCCCAAAGCCTTCTCTTCTCCAGACTGAACAATGCCAGTTCCCTCAGCCTTTCCTCATGGGGCAGGTGTTCCATCCCTCACATCGTCTTGGCGGCCTCCTCTGGGCTTGCTCCAACACGTCATATCCATCAACTCTCTGTATTACTGGTTATTTCATTTTAGATGCATTTCTTGTTTTCTTTCTAGTTATTTTCCTCCAATATTGCAGCCTCCTGAGTTTCATTCTACAATTTCTCTTCCTGCTTTGCTGTTCACAGTCCTTTTCCTCTCTGCATCTCCAATCCATTTGAGTATATGAAAAAGTCATTGGTGTATTCATAATGTAGTTACTGAAACTGTATTTACAGAAGTTTAGGGCAGCACAGATCACCAAAAAACACCATATCTAGTGGAAAAATGTAATTTTGTTCATGACAGCATCTCCTTTTGGATCGATAGCTGTGAGCCATATGCCAGGGTGCCTGGATGGGTGTGATTTCTTCACTAATGAGTGGCAGGAAAATAAAATATATGGTCTTTAATACTGTTATTTATATTGATGAGAGACTGTGGGTTTGAAGGCAAAGCTCCAGCCTGATTTCTCACTGGGAGCTGAGCATCCAAAATGACTATGGAATGAAAATCTCTGACTGCTCCATCCGAGCAAGCACAGTTTCACTTGGATCCAGAATGGCAGTAGTTCAGAACAGATGCTTTACCCCTGCTTTAAATTCTGCTGTTATATATTCCACCATAATACATACATTCCTCTGTGTCCATTTTGATCCAGTTTTCTAAGCTGGTTTGGTGGATACAACTCCTCAGCAAAGACAGAAGCAGTTTCAAAGGATGCTGCAATGCACATTTCCCATGTGCTCTGAAGAGATGCATTGGATTCTCCTCCGGACCACCAGCTCCACTGCCAAATTAGCCACCTCTTTGAGAAAAAAAGGCCAATGGCCTGAAGGAAAGTTTTATAGCTTAATGAAACAGTAAGAAAACAAATATGAAGTTCTTAATGAAAGAAATGAAAATGAAAACACAGTAGTCAGTACTTTATGATCCATGAATTCCTTTCTCTTGCCCTGCAGAAAGCACATGTGTTCTGCTGTGGTTGGGCTGATCCTGTTGGCAAATCTTTCGTTTAATCCCTTCCCAGGGATTTGGGAAGGAAAGTGGGAACAGAAAAAGTAGGCAAGACCTGCTGAGACACCGATCCAGCCTTCTGCTGTCCCGGGCTCTGCACCATAAAATCATTTCCATAAACTTTTTTTGTTGGATTTATTTTCTAGTGGCTCACTTTCTGCTCATTTTTGGCCCCAATTAACTCACTGTATTCACTGCAGATGCTGCTTTGCTCAAGTCAAAGCTGTTCTTTGCTCTCCTGTATCTCCTCCCTGCTGTGCATCCCTCTGACCTACCTGGTGACAGCAGCGATGCTCCCTCTGCCTTCCATTGTCACCCACCACAGCCAAACTCTTCTGCCACCTTGGATTGTGCTGCCTTGTCCCACAATTCCTACTTACTATGGAGACTGGAAATCCAGGCCAGTATTAGTCTTGCTTTGGAAAGCACCCCCAGCACTCTCTGGTGGTGCCAGCAAATGTGACATGAACTAGGGTGCCCCACAAATATCAAACCAAACCCACTGATTATATATTCCTTTAGATGACTTCCTGTGTTCAACATTAACATTTCTGTGGAAACAGAAAACTAAACTGTGTTTTCAAGGTAATTGTTTCCTTCACCTGCGGAGTTTCTAAAGTCTTCAAGGTGGAGTCCATCAGTTTGTGTGGGAAAATTCATCACAGAACACACCCAAAGGCTTCTAGAGAGAGAACTGTGATATGAATTACTGTCATTACAGCAGTGCTTTCAAAGTAATGGCTTTCTAATGATTTGATGGCTTTGCTGTGTAAGTCACAGGTACCCAGGTAGGCTCAAATCAAAGGATTTTCACCTTCATTCGAGCTAAGCCTTAATTGATGGAAATTTTCACGGAACACATTTTCTCATGGAAATTCAATTTTCTACATTTAAGGCTGTATTTCTTGCAGATGAAGTGAGGGTGCTTGTTCATTGTGCAGATAACAATACAGCCAATGAATTGCATATGCCCCAGTAAACTCTAAACACACAAGCCTAACATGGAATATAAATCTAAATGTTTTGCACATGCTATGCAAATTCAAGAGTCCTCAATAGGGCCCTGTTTCACCAAGGAGCTGATTCCAGAAAAGTTTGAAAAAGCAGTGGAATAACTTTAACATTATTAACCCACATAAAGACTCCTGAATATAGTACAAAATCACTCATGTTGATATTGGCTCCCCCCCGGAAAGAAAAAGAGATCAAAGTTTTTTTTTCCCCTGAAAATATTAGCCTTGAGTTTGTTTTCAGATCTTTAATGTAAAATTGCATTTACTTTCTGTGTTTTCAAGACTGAGGCATTATTGTTGCTTCAGTTCAGTAGGCTTTTTATAATCAGTTCATATGCTCACGTTTACTTGGCTCCTTCTTCTGAATGGCAAGGAGAGGATTTTCCCTACAAAAAGGGAGGGTCTTTTCAAAGATGGAAATACCTTATAGAATGTTACCTTTATGATTATTCAGTGGTTTGTTTATAAGGTTGGTGCACCAGAAAATATTCAGAAGTAATTTAATGGGTAAGTTGACACTGGCTTGAAGTAAATTGCTGCATCCCGATGCTTTGTTCATTTTCTGTTCCAGCACATTGTATTTTTAGTGCATTGTAGTATCGGGTTGCTCAAACGAGATGAGAATGCTCATTTCAACAAGAGCAGGACTAAAGCTCGTTCTTTTTTTTTGAAGAATATTACACATTGTCTTTTATTGTAACAATTTCAAAATGGTGCCTGTGTATTCCTGTCAAAACACTGAGAATTATACCGCATCTTAATGGGGTATATTTGTTTAATATCTGCAGAGAAAACCCCAAAGTAACCTCCTCTAATGCATCTTGAGTTTCTGCTTTAGATCTTTGTTCAGCAGGGACCACCCTGTGAGAGGCGGGGGGCTGACTAAAACCCCACCAGTCAGAGCACTGGTTCGCTTCCCAGGCAGAGCCTTACGTGGCCTGATGGGCTGTGAAAAAACCCTGTTCCGTTCTGTTTTTTCAGTCTCTAATTCCTACCTCCTCCACCCACCAGGACTGAGAATACCTGTACCATGAACTGCTGGTACTGCAAGATGAGTAAATGCACTCGGGGCAGCCCAGGTCCTGTGTGCCACCAGCAATCCTGTTCACTCTGCTCAGGAGAAATGCTGTAAGCTGTCCTGGCTCCCCAGCCTTGAGAGACATTGGGAAGCCACTGGATGGCCTATTTTTCACAAGGCTTGAGAACCAAGGGCAAGCAGCTCTGTCTACCCTTTGGCTGCTTTTTCCTGCCTAGAAGAACCAAAACAGCTCCCCTGAAGGGAATGATGAGAGCCAGGATGGCTTCACTCTGTCCTTCAAAATTAGGACCCTCCTCGGCAGTCCTGGTGTTAGAGGGGAGGTCTTGCTTGAGTGAGGAATGTGGCACGAAATGAGTTTCTTACACTGGGACAGTAATTGCTATTGAGAATATTTACAAAGGGGCTTCTTTAATGAAGTGACTTGTTGGTCCTAAGAAACTGCTTTATCTCATCAAGTCCACAGCACAGGAAATGTAATGTGAAGGTTTGGTCCTAGCAAAGTATGCTTGGCTTGAAGAAAAGAAGCACACTTTGGGAAAAAAAGGGAATAATGGAATGTTGAATTAGTAATGGATTTTGCAGCTTGTTTGCAGTTTGATTTTTCTATGCCGTAAAAATTATTTCAGTATTTAATTTCTGGTGCTTAATTTGTGCCTCTGCTTGGATTATTTTTTAAAGGATTTCTTCTGCTTGGAAGGGTTTGTTTCCTACAACAGAAGAATAATATTAAATAGATGGTTTGCATTTGGCTGCCAGAAGTCCCAGCTGTTGGTAAGAGAATATTCTGAGCAAGTGTGTAAATAATTGAAACCCCATGAAAACACCTCTCCCAAGCCTCCAGTCCTCTGTGCCACCTTCACTTTTATAGGTCTGTCCACATACTCCAGAGTCAGACAAATGCTCCTCTGCCTGACTGGGTCGAGATCACACAGCTCTGTGTGCTGTGGGCTGCAGCTCCTGTAAACCTGCTTAACCCATCTTTACATGAAGCCTCTTGGCATTGTTGTGGATATGGACATGGGAACTTGGAGCTCAGCATGTGGTTTGACATTCATTCTTGTACCCTGTTTGTGGGTAACAAACCCTATTGGACCCATAAAGGGGTACGGGAAATGTTCTGCCTGCTGAGAGGGTGCTGATGTGTCCATGGATTAGTCTCCTGTTTCAGACATCCCTGGGTTACATCCCTAGGTTACGTACCTGGATTTACAAAAGGGAAGCTGATGTGTGGAGAAATGAAATGGTTTGCAGAGGGTCAGGAATAGTGGAGGTGAAGACTGAATCCAAGGCCCTTGAAACCACACCAGTACCTCAACCACAAGGCCACCATTCCTTCAGAGCATATTTTCCTTTGACTCTAGCAGCTTTTGCAGCTGGCTGGCTTTGTAGGGCAGACCCAAAGCTCACTGAAGTCAGTGGGAGTCCACTTACTGATTTCCAGCAGGCTTTGGATCAGTCCCATTTAGGTGCATTTTCCCTCTACACTCGAAAGAACAGTTCTGTCTTTCAGTGGTCCCTTTACCTGTCCCAGTGGTGTGTTAGGGAAGCCGGACAGTTGGAGATGAGGGTTGTTTATTTTATGGTGTAAGGACCCCTGGCAACTGCTTGAAAATACTGATAGAAACCACGGTTATTGCTCCCATCTCCCCACTGGAAATTTCTGCTCCCTCAGAGCACAGCTACGTAAAGAGCTGATTTGACATTTAGCACAAGGGAAGGAACGGAAACGCCTGGCAGGGTGGTGGGAATGAGTTATTGGAGGTGATGGGGGAAGGGCCAGAACCTTGGAGCAGAGCTACTGGCAGTGGAAGAAGCTGTGCTGGATGCTGAATCCACTGTTTGTGTGGCTGCAGCCTCTGAAGAGTTGGGAACTATCAGATGTGGGTGGGAAGGAATCTCTTCTGCTGCTAGGAAATGTTATAATTGGTGTGATTGCCAATAGCCCAGTTAACTGATGGCTGTATGAGAAGGTTTCCTTTAGTTGCCCAGGGTCAGCACTATCCTCTGCCATCTCCCCAGACTCTAAAATGTTGGGTGGCAATTCTCTGCTGTTTTTATATTCCTGTGTTTCCCCATGTGAGCTAGTACCCATTTTTCTGAGCAGACATGTGTCTGCTCATGAAGAAGTTGATCCTGTGCTTTATGAAACCGGTGCCTTCTGTGGCTTGGTTCCCTGAGGGAGAAGGCTGAGCAGAGAGGAACACAAACCTGTTGGGCACCAAAACCTGCCAAAACTTTAGTTGTATTTCTGTTGACTGTCTTTGGCTTTTGACCTTACCCAAAGACCATTGAAATAGTCATTGAGATGAGGTTGTCTATGCAACTGCAGAACAGTCATTAGCTTTATTTACAATTATATACATGGGCTAAACCAAAAACGTGCTCCTGACAGCTTTGCTGCTTGCTTGCTGATCCTGCTGAGGTCCTCAAGTCTGGGTTCATCCCAGTTTGCATTAGATTCTTAGTTAATTGTTTAAATTGGAGACCTAACTCCTCTGCAAGCCTGGGAGCCTTCAGTAACCGGTGAAAAAAAAGGTTACTTACTTGCAGAAAGCAATTCAGAAATTTAGATGGGATGTAAGTACTTACAGTCTTGTAGTTGTTTCTACTGAGTAAGTCAAGGCAGGTGAACTCCTAATTTAAGCATTTTAGTAAAGAGACTGAAGTTAGATGAGACAGATTTGTGTGCTGGTGACTAGTGACTTCTCATGGACCTCACTAAACTTTCATGGAGCTGCTTAACTACAGATATGTTGTTTAATAAGGAAAAGAGAAACCTGTAGGAAAACAAAGAATATCAGTAATCACATGTACTTACATCTGGCAATAAAGTTTTTGGGGAAAAAAATCAGTACAGCAGCTTGTTGCCTTTGAAACTTAATGCTATTAAAATGCATAAGATGAAGTTTCTATTTTTAAAATAGCAGTTGAAAGAAATGCACAAGATTAATAAGAAGCTAAATTGAAACCATGTTGGTTCATAGGTAACACAGACAAACACTGAGTTAAGAGGGAGGAATGTGCTTGTGCTCCAGTTTGGGATGCTGCTGGTTTGGTTTTTATTTTGTCTTTCTTAGAAAGCAGAAGGGGATAGAAATACCAGCCCATTAAATCTTTTATTTCCTTTTTTAGGCTGTTGTTCAGATGAGATTATTAAGGTTTTTGAAACAGCAGCCTATGACAAGTTAAGTCACTGTTACCATCCCAGTACACAGGGGAGTCTCTGATATAAACTGTTTTCCAGTAGGTCTGCCCATGGAAAGCCTTAAAAACAAACAAGGAGATGTGAGGGCAGAAGCCATATGGCACAGGTGTCCAAGGGAGCTGTATTTGTTGGACTGGATGAACTCAAGTTCTTGATACGAGATTAAAAAAGGAGTTTGAGCAGAAAAGTAGGGTGTTGGTAGGTTGGACCTTGGAGAAGAACTTTGGTTTCATTGGCACTGTGACCATTTACAGGATGCCAAAAGTGAGCCCCCTGACTGCAGTGGGGTTTGGATGGTCCATGGCAGCAGCAGAACTGCCCCATATGGCTTTTATTTTCTCCCAGATTATTAATTTTTTTTTTTTTTTTAAAGCCTAAAGACTGTGTGGCAATAATGGATGAATGAGCACTGGAGGACCTTGTTAGTAGCCTGAAGGAGAGTATGCAGGTAGTTGTTTGGTTCATGTTTGATTGTTGACAGAGTAAATGGTACCAGCAGGCACTGCATGGATCTGCATATGGAATAACCTGCTGTAAATAAATGGCACAGACTGTCCAGCCTATATTTACATGAGGGAGATGTCCATAAAATATTAAAGTAATAAATGTAGAAAAGGACTAAGAACTTCTTAGAAGAGAAGGACAAGATAAAACTGGGGCAATTTCTGCCCCGAGGTGCTCTCAGTCAAGTCCGACGATGGCCTCAGGCTCCTTCCATGCCAATACGACCTCCAGACATGCTTCTCAAAACCAGGTTTCTGGCTATTCCTCTGAGGACATTTGATTTGCAGTTGAACCCTGCATGTCTCATAACAAGCTTTGGGTCTGTTTTGTGGTCATGGTTTGCATTTTATGAATCTTATTTCTTAAATGATGGAGATTGGAATAGAGTCAGTGATGAGTACCTTGGGGAAGGTCACAGATACATGGGCGAGATCTGCTAATGCTTAACAACAAAACATGAAAATCTTTCCAGCTTTACTGTTATGCTTACTCTGCTTTTACATATGAACAAGTTACATAGGTTGCAAAGCTTCAATAACTTAAACTCTGCAAAACTTCCACATGAATAACCCAAACACAGGCACAAACTGTTCCTGGTAGCATTGCTAAATAAATGTCTTTTTCATTTTTTTTTCTGACCAAAGTTGTTAAGTATTAAAGAAAAACCTCACAATTTTGAATGTTAAAGGCAGAAAACCTTTTTTTCCCTCATTGAACAGATGCCCCATTTTCACAGATGCTGGCCTGTTTACTCAAGCACTTCGGAGTCTCAAAGTGATTGTTGAGGTGTTACATGTTGTTGATAGTATTGATTGGAAAGTAGAACTTTACTGAAACAAAATTCAAAGTTTCAAATTGAGTTTACACACCCATCAGGAGATCAGGCACTCATTGAGGTCGGACTGAGTTGGGCACTTGGTGTGCAGGGAATATCCTGAGAAGTTTTACTTTGGAAGCGTCAAAACATTTTGATTTTGAAATTTGAAAATATGACGTTCGATAGGAGTGATTTTCTATTATCATATGGCACAGTGTAACAGTGTAATACTCACCAGGGTATAGCAGTATGCACACATGGTATGTATTAACATTTGTTTTCATGTAATGTGTGTATAGGTTGAAACAATGAAATACAGTGATATGGTAAGAATGAAACATATGAGTCAAGATTAACTCAGAAAGTTAAAACATTCAGCTGTGAAACAATTTGGTTTCAAAAAAAAAAAGGTCTTTATTATGTAAAACTACTACATCAAACTGCTGCTAGCTTTCAACCAAGTTTCATTATTATAAGTGAATCCAGCGCTGCCCAACAATTTCCATTGTGGCGGCCTCTAATGTTGCTAAAGCTTTCCCATGCGTGCTGAAATCTTCCTCGCTGAGCGCGGCTGCGGGCTGGGTTCCCTCGGAAACGACCGGCAGAAATGCTGCAGCACTCTCTGGGGCTGAGCACAGGCAAGACTACATTATTCTGCTTACACTAAAACCTTACAGCTGTTTCAGACAAAAGCATTGAACAGGATACTGGGGTGGACTTTCTGCCGCCCCCCAGTGCCTGCCCTGGTTTGGCCAAGGGCTGACCTTGTGTTGTGTTTGCACGCTCTTAGAGTAGCTCGGCAGCTCTGTCGGCTCAGGGTGCATTTGGTGGGGCCAGGGACCGGTGTCTGGCTTTTTGTTTCACCTCTACCGTTCCCATACTTGGGTGAGGTTTGGAAGGAACAGTAGCTTCGGGTACCCTGTGTTCTTGATTGATTTCATTAGTTAATGAGTCCTTTTTACCAAGGGGAAACCAGCTGATCTGCAGGAAAGTGAGTTTGGTACGTGGGACATGTGCTGTTCTTTCTCTCCTGCGTTCAGCCTCAGGTCTGTGTTTTAGGCAGGCTCAGAGAGGTGATGCTCCCCACCGTGCCAGAGATCTAATCAGGTGGTGACACCAAGGACTGGCAGAGATGGTTGTGAACATGGAAAAAGGAGTTCTCCTGGCTCTCCCAGACAAGTGGCTGGCCAGGAGCGAGGTTTCAATTAAAAGCAGGGCTAAAGCACGTTTGCGTTAATGACAGATCCATCAGGAGAAGTGCAGATACTCCAACAAGAATACATGTAATGGGATTAGGTGCGTGTCGCTAATTCATTTGACATAGCTGCTCACTTGAGTTTGGTTAATTATGGTGGATGATGCCTGTTGGCGGGGAAGTGGCATCACTGAATCCAAATTTCTGCTAGAAGTGTAAGATTGTCGTGTTTCCTGGGCTGCTGGGTGTCGAGCCCCCTCAGAGCACCCGGCCGGGCTCTGTGAGGAAAGGTGGGCGACAAGCTGCAGATTGTCACTGCCGATGTGGAACAGGGTGGGTTTCAGCCACCGCTGCCAGCCCAGCTCCTGTGCACACCCTTCAGGATCCACTTGTGGCTGATTTCTCGTTATTTTGGAACTGCAGCACTGCCGTTCCCTGCCCGGCTGTGAGTGCCTGGGCATTGCTCTCTGTGAGGACACCAAAGGGCTGCCCTGGGCTGTGCGGAGAGGAGGGGGAACCCTCAGCACTGTGAGGAGAGGAGCGGGCTCTCTGGGGGCCATGAGGAGAGAGGAGATGGCTGCCCGAGGCTGTGAGGGGAGAAGGCGGCTCTGTGAGGGCTGTGAGGTGAAACAAGGGGTTCCCTGAGGGCTGTGAGGGGAGACAAGGCTCTGTGAGGGCTGTGAGGTGAGGAGGAGGCTCTGTGTGGGCCATGAGGAGAGACGAGGGGGCTGCCTGAGGGCCGTGTAGGGAGAGCGGGCTCCATGTGAGCTGTGAGGAGAGGAGGGAGCTCCATGAGGGCCGTGAGGAGAGGAAGGGGCTCCATGAGGGAAGAAGGTGACTCCATGAGGGCCGTGAGGGGAGGAAGGGGCTCCATGAGGGCCGTGAGGAGAGAAGGGGGCTCCATGAGGACTGTGTGGTGAGGAGCAGTTTCTGTGAGGGCCGTGAGGAGAGGAAGGGGCTCCATGAGGGAAGAAGGTGACTCCATGAGGGCCGTGAGGGGAGGAAGGGGCTCCCTGAGAGTCATGAGGAGAGGAGGTGGCTCTCTGAGGGCTCTGAGGGGAGATTGGAACTGGCCGTGCCAGGCATGGCTGGTTCCAGAAGGTTCCAGCCGGCTTTGGCAGCCCCACCATGGGGCTCACCTGTGTGTAGCAAACACACAGAACTAACAGTATTTTAAGTACTTTTAATTAATTCCTTCCAACCTTTTGAAAGTTATTGAAATCTCCTGTTGCAAAACGGTAATAATACTTTGTTCTATTTTTATTTGCCATTTTTATCTTAACAGTCCTCAATAGGAAAATACCTGATAGTGAGTTCATTTCCCTGAGAACCACTTTGTTCCACCCGGAGTGTCATGTGGGAATCTCAGTGCCATTGGAGCATGAGCTCCTGTCTATAATTCCTGAAGGAAGGATGAGCTCAGCTCTCATTTATTTTCAAACTGGTTCCCAGTTTGCCCACATCAGGGACAACTTTCTCCTTTGGGCTCCTATACTATCCCGAAGGACCTTTCACTCCTGCCTGGGCTTTCCATGTGGTGTGGAATGTAACCTGGTGTCCAGGGCAGGCTGCTAATTACAGCTTTAATTTTATTGTGTTTAGGAGGAGACAGCTATCCAAGCTTTCCTTACTCATGAGTATGGATCTGAAGAAAGGCATGATAGCAGATAAGGTGTGCTGACAGATGGGACAGCCCAGATGGCAAATTGCCCATCAGGTGAGTAAAACCTGTGACTGATGAGCCATATGAAAGGATGATTGTTACTATAATAGTACATGTAGATAGACAAAACTATAGATCTACATATACATTACACACATACATATATATGCATTTGTTTCTATGTGGTATTAACAGCATCAGTTCCAAAAAGGGTGTAAAAAAGAGAAGAAAAGTTATGTTTTATATTATTCCTGTGTATACATTTTCTTACCTAATGCATGCCTTACCATTGCTTTGGGGGGCTTCTTAAAGAAGTAACTAATGTATAAGCAGAGCAGCTTAAAAGAAACCAACTGGAATCTAAATAGTTTCTTACAATGCCTAAGTTTTGTGGTAAGAAAAAACTTAGTAACTTGTGATAAGTGACAATTTGTGGCACAGAAAAGACCTATTATTTTTCCATAGAGGAAATATTATTTTACAGTAAGAAAACAAAAAGAAGGGTCTGCTCTTGACTGTAAATACTGCAAAAATAATTTTAATTTTGCAAATGGTAAGGTTTTATTAGTTGCAAATTGTTGCTGCTCCATAGCTTTGAAAGGAAAGCAGCTGATTTATATCCATTGAAGACCTGTCTTTGTGTTCTTGATGTTTTATTCAGAATTCTTGGATCACAGTGCACTAGAAATCGCTGTGGTAGATTTACCATAAATATTCAGGTTCTGTGGTACATTACTCCTTGAATAATCCCATTAATTTCAGAGGCTTAGAAGTACTCAAGAGGACAAATTCCCCGGGAAAGAGAAAAAGCTGATCAATCTTAAATTATGGTTATGGGGTGTGTTACCACAGCCTGCTTTCCAGTGTGGTGATGAACTGAATTGCTGTAGCATCAGCTCTGATCCTTGTTCCATTTGGGTTCAATATGGCACCTTTTGGAATCTGTAGGAGCCTTTCCACTGACTTCATCAGGCATTGGGTGTTCAGGGATCTTGAACAAGATCAAATGGCAGCTATTAATGTAGCTTGGCCTTCTTTCAGCTTTAGTTACTGCCTGTGGTGTTTATACAATCTGCTTGGTACATAATTTTCACTTATTTCACAAAACAGAGCACGACTCAGAGCCATGCTCTGCCACTTGGTATTTTTGTTTGTTTATTGTCACTTACCTTTGTATTCAAAGGAGCTAAATCCAACAGCCATGTAGGTACTGACCCTTTATGCGTTTGTGTACACAAAGGTTGCTGTTACATTTATATGATTGGCTGAAAGGATTACAAAAGCTGAAATCCACATTCATGCTCTCTTAAAGTTCTCATTTTTCAAAATTGAAACAGATGTTTGTGTTGTTGGAAGAGAAAAATGCAAAACCTGGGACAGCTTTGTGCTGGTGGTATTTCAGAAATGGAGCTGGTTGAAATATTTCCGATTTTAAGATGCTGTCAGCTTTTTTTGATATAAATTTTGAGCAAAGGAAAAGAATGAAAAGGAAATAACTGCAAACAATATTTCAGTTAAGTGGTTTGCACATTTTTGCACTATTTCAAGAGCCAAAGAGGGGCAACACAGTTCCTAAGGAGCCAGTCAAGTGTCACAAGCAGGTGAGTTTGCTATTGTAGATGCTCTGTGTGTTTTCTGCACTACTGACTGAAGCAGGCAAGACATCCACTATCGAAAGTTTGGGAGCTCTCATCACACCAGGAGTTTTCTCCCATTGCTCTCCTGCTTGCTGTGTTTTTTCCCTCTGAATATTTGAACACGGGACAGGTGTTTCCCAGAAAGCCTGAGCGCTTACCTATCTAATCACTGTCTCTGGCAAATGGATCTTTTGTGCTGTCTGGAGGATTAATAGAGGGTTAGGTGCTTAAAAAAATAAACAGTGAGTGCAAACAGTGGGAAGGAGTAAAGCCGCGTGTGGCTGATGAGCGAGATGATGTCATTTATTTTGCAGAGGTGATACAGTAGTCTGAGGTGCCATGAGAGGAGCGGCTCCTTTGAAGGAAACAGAGTAGTACCCCATGGAGAACTGGTGCCCCCCAGCTGGGAGGCAACCACAGCTTAGCTGTTGTGGCCAATGAAAAAAAGAGTGTTGGGATTGAAGTCTTGGAGCTCAGGTGCAGTGCACGGGAATAGGGGCTCATTGTTAAGGCAAGGATCAGCGCTCCCTTTTGTTCCTGCCCCTGCCCCCTCCCCCTTTGGCACTACAATAATAATATCTTGTCACTCCTAAGACTCGCTGGCATAGATCGCGTTCACTGATGGATGCTCAGTCAATGGACGCACTAAAATGGTTTGTTTCTGTTGATGTATGTCTTTGTAGACTCCTCTAATGGGAACGTAAATAAATGAACCCTTCAGCAGTGACTCCTTTCACTGCAGTCCAGTTTAACCTCTGAGTGCCTCTCTGCCAGGAGCCACTCCAAATGCTTTACTGTCTTACATGGCTACAGCTTTTGCCTTTTCCTGGAATTTCATGTATTGCATTTGCTGTGCAAGTGCACAAGCAACTGCTATATGTCAATGCAAGTAATTTTTTATGAGTGCTCAGTAAAACAAGGCTGAGAAATTAGGATGGGCAGTCAAGAAAGGTAAGGACCTAATGCCCACTGATATAGTTAGAAGGATTTCTCATGATTTTCCTGGGAACTCTAGAGGTGATGACAAGTCATAGAGATTAATTTCTTTTAAGTTGTGTGCAACTGGTTTGTATGAGGTTGTGGATCACAGAACTGGAACATTTTTTTTTGTGGTCAGTTCTCACGAGTACATAAATATTACAGTGATACTTGTCCTCAAGACACTGGAAACCAAAAACATCTTCAGAAAATACCCAGAATGAGTATGTTAAAGTGATAAACAGAAAACAGTTTTTACAGAGAAGTTAGACCATTATGTATTTATTCTCTTGAGATTTTATTTCACCATAAGTGTATGGGAAGGAGAGTTTTGGAAGGAGGATTAACAGTTTTCACAGCTCTGTTCCCAAGTTTGAAGTGTTCATACTTGCACAGTTTGCCCACACCATTGGAAGTGCCATCTTCCATAATCCTGCATTTAAAGAACCATTTAATGACCACTGGCCAAATCGCGTTTCTTCAATCTCCACTTCCAGAGGCTTCTCCAAACTCATACACCAGCAGTAAAGGGCTTCCTGCTGAAGATGGAAATGGAAGGTAACAGGCCTAGTGCTGTCAGTGTAATTTCAGCTGTCATTTGGAAAAATTGCAAGACTGGTTGCAGTTTTGCCTCCGTTTCCATAATCAGGCAGATCAGTCATGGGGTGGGATTACCCAGAATGTCACATGGCCACAGAAATGCTCACCAAGCACAGAGCACTGTCTGACATGATCCATGTAACCTCCCACCAGGCTGGTGTGTAGGGACAACATTGTCATATCATACATCTGGAGCAAAGACCATTAAAACCAGCCTTCTCCTACTTCAGCCTCTGGTATGTAGGAGATGCAAATGCCAGATTTTGCCAGGAGATCCAGTTATTGACAGAGTTCATCCCTTCATGAAATGCTTTTGCTAATTCTTATCTATTCTATCTGGAGTTTTCAATGCAAATGTACTCACTGGGGGAGAAAATCGTCTTTTTAAAAATATGCTATTTATTTTTCAGCCTATGTGCCTGCTGACTCTGCTAATAAAGTGCTATTTAAAAGCTTCATTCTAGAATGGGGAACATTGTCCCTCCAACCCTTCTCTTATACATTTATTGTGATGAATATGTAAGAACTTTATTGAATGGCTGGCTGTGAGGACACTGGAACACAGCATCCAGTATCTCTATAACGTTCCTTCATTATTTATGGTTGCAGCACCAGATGTGAGTAAGAAGAAGGAGGGTGTGCAAAAGAGAACTTAGAATGACTGTGATGAATAGTTGAAAGTGAACAGAGGGGCTTTTAAAACTGCTTTAAAGAAAGCCTAATGCTCTGCTTCCCTAAGCAGCAGGCTACTGATGATGGAAAAGTCACAGACATACCTGCAGAGATTTGGGAAGCTCTTGTTTCAGTAGGTCTTTATGGCAGCTTAAAAAAAAAAATTCCTGTGCTCTTGCCAGCTAGGTTGGAGTGTCCAGCTTGCTTTTCTTCTTTCCATTTTGCTTTAAGGACAACATGCAATGGCTTGGACAGTGCTGAAATTCAAACTGTGTCTGTCCTTAGTCACCCCCACCAAGCCCAGACCCTACTTGTGTCTGGTGCTTTTCCATGCAGTATTGTGATGTTATACAGAGGGAAGAATTTTGCTGGGAAAACAGTTATTTGTCATCAAGACTGTTACCAATGAGAAATAATTCAAATTTCATGTGGTCATAACCTTCCTTCCATCTAAGTGAGAAATACAGAGGACTTGAGCAGTGCCACCTTGAGGACTGCTGCTTCCTGGCTGCATTTCTGATTCTGATGGTGGCATTAAATGCCAGGCCCTGAAAGCCCTGAATCTTCTTTGCCTTATTAAAACTAAGTAGTGACATTTTCTTTGACAGGCACAATCTGTACTTCCCTAATGGCACCCTTGAAGTCCAACACTAGTATAAATCAAGAATGAAGCACTGTCCTCTTCCTGCATCACGCTGTTCTGTAACAAGCTTTCTAAAATATTCTGCATTCATACTAAAAACCAGAAAAATGCCCTCAAAGAACTTTAGCTGTTGAGCTAACACAGTTTTTGTGTGGGTGAGCTAATTGCCAGAGCAGGCCACACCTCTTCACATGGGCGTTTAGGAAATGGCAAAGCAAATAAGCGCAGTGGTGCTGAAATCAGAGCGATGGCTGATGGAGCCCCGATGGGGAGAACAGCCAAACAGCCTGAATGGAATGTCAGTAAGTATGGAAGTTAAAAATACACATCTCAAACCTTGAGGACACTCTGGGGACTAAGAAGCTATATTGATACTAGACTTCAAAAGTTCCAAATAAACAGCAGGATTTTCTCAATGCACAGAAGTACATACTTGTGATGTCAGAGCGATGTTATTTCTGCACTGCAAATCTCAAGGCAAATGCCTTAAAAGCCAGTCCAGATAAGTTGTTCCTTATTTCATTTACATTTTTAATTGCTCTTATTTTAACTTCTCTTAGAAACACAGTTTTAGATTCATACTGTAAACACCAGATTACATGTTTCTGGAGATAACATACCTGTAATGCATTTTTAGGGGCGAGTGCGTGGCTTGTGTGTGAGTAGGGTTTCAGAGCACTAACATTCATCTTGTGTCCATGCTAGATGACCTTGGAAAGGAGGAATAGTAACATGGATTTGTTTTGTGAGATTCTTTGAGATGAAAAATACCAGAGAAGAGCAAGGTGTTAATCTAAAACCATACTTTTCCTCAGTGCTTCTCATTTTAAGTGTTTGAAAGACCAACATGTCCCTATCCCAGTGCACGCGGCTTCCCAGTTCTCAAAGGCCAGGTTGGCCATGGCTTTGTCTCTTTATTATACAGAAATGAGTACTGTAGATGGCATTGCCTGGCTGGGAATTGCTGGAAATAACTGCAATTCTGGTTTCTCCATCTGTGTTAACACACAGGATTTGCTTTTGTGAATGCATTTTAACTCACTTTGGTTTGTCTAAGAGAACATGGAAAGGTAGTAAGGTAGGGAGAAAGTATTTTATATTTATGCCCTTCTTGGTCTAGTGGTAAATCTCAGATAGACACAAAGGCATGGCAAACACAGACCATGAAAGAAAGCCAAATGTAGTGATTTTTTAATAGTAGAGAGAGCCTGTGGAATAATATTCCATGATATAAAATCCTTGAATAAGAATTGTAGGCTGAAGCAATTGATGACTGTAGCCTATGTATAGATCAGACTGTAACAGTACTCTGAGAGGTAAAAACCTCCAAGCACTGATCTGGAGGAAACTGGAGAGCTTGTTGTTCTTAGGACAAAGTATATTTATGATAAATTCCAATCTCCTAACAGGGGGCCAAATCACATGTGTTTTTACGAGTTTGTGGGAGTGGCAGTTTTTGTTGCAGGAAGAATTACACACTCATGGCAGTACAGTTTGTGCATAGTTTGGTTTGACTTAAAGTATCAACGTGCATATCTTTATGTAAAATCTGCATTCTGAAAACATGGAGCTCTTGTTCTCCACGTGCAGGGAACAGTGTTGTCCTCATGTAGGTGGCTCTGGCCATGTCAGTTGTTTTGATCTGAAAGGGAACAGCCATGTCTGAGGGATGAGGAGAAGGCCACTTCAGTGCATTATATTTTAGAGAACACCACAGTCCTCAGAGCATGAAGAAAAATGCCCTTTATAGCTTGATGTGCATTTTTAATACAACCAAAGTCTTTGTATGAGGACAAAGCTTGGACAGAAATATTGCTGAGCTTTTCAGTAGGAGTCCCACCTTGCCAATTCCCTTAGTTAATCTTCCCACCTCTGTGCTTCAGTGGGATGTGAGGGTTCTGTAGTGCTCTGAGGGGAGCTGCTTTTAGAGCTGGATTTGAGCTCTATTATTGAGAACTCCTTGGAGGGCTGTGCGCTACAAAGTGGGACACTTGAAAGCCAGGTGCTGGGTAGAGGGAAAGTGCTGCATGAGCAAGAAGTGAGATTATAAATTAGAATTCAGCTCAGCACATTTGGAGCCACATAAATAGCTTAGGGGTTTGTAAAAGAACACCCTCAAGGATTCAGAATTACAGCCAAAGAGGAGGGAAAACATAATGCTTTAGTACTGTGTGATTTATGCACCAAATAAGTTTGAATTAGTCACTAATGGGAAGTGGGTTTGGAAAGATTAATAACGCTTACCCAGCACTTATTGTATGATGATCAGTCATAAATCTTCTTTGAGCAAAGCAGGAAGTAGCCAAATCCCGTCTCTCTAGAGATGGGCAATACTCGTGCCATTTTTCAAGGGCAGCAACTCTTAATCTTGGTGGTTTTTTTTCTCTTGGGGTGAGGGTGTGGATTGCTCATGGCAACTTGGGCATTTTCAGTTGGCTCAGAAGATACACACTGCAGATGGGCCTGACACGGGATGGGATAACCGTGTGAAAGCATGAACTCCCATTTGCCTGGCTCATACCATTAGCAACACACAGGTCACTCCTTGGAATAGGCACATTTGCCCACAGAGGGAGGGGAAAATTGTGAAAATGCTGTACGTTGTAAACTCTTAGTTGTTGTTTGTGCTCTGTTTTGGTCCTGAATGACTTTTAAGCTCTTTTTTCCTTCTTGTTGTGGTTGTTTGAAGTGGAAAACTTTCCATTAAGGGCTAAAAATCCTGTTCTAGTTGATGCTTTGCCCATTTGTGTTTGTGCCAAAGCCAGTATGACTTCTGATTTCTTCTGAGCATCTGTCAGCTGGTGACCCACGACACCTTCTCTTGTGTGGCCTGTATAAACCCATGTTGACTGAAGCTTCAAAGGGTGACTACCCTCCCTATAGGGCTCTACCTCACCCTTATTTCCAATAAACTGCCATTCTCTCACAAGCAACATATAACTGAGCAGTAACCTCAGTGTAAGAAAATCTGTGTGGCAAATGAAAAAAAACATCATTAGACTAGAGGCATCTGGAGTGCAGTCATAAAGTGTAAAGAGATCAGCTCCCATAGAATCTCTTCTATGGATATTTAGAGCTTAAGAGAAAAAAAATCTATTCAGCTGTTTGGTGGAAGTGAAATTCTTATCAGCCTGGGAAAGAGGAAGAGCTGTTTGAGTACAAATTGCTGTTCATCCAAAAAGTAAGGAAGACAAGAGTTACCTGTCCCTGTGAGGGGGTCTGGGTAGACAGGCCAAGTGTGAACCCCCTGGGGTATTTCACTCATCAGCCAAATTTGCTTAGATTGTTGACGGAGATATATCCCAGAAGATGCATTGTCCATAAGACATGGGGAGTCCTCTGCATGGCAATATCATAAAAAAGTTATCTTTTGCTTGATGCTCTCTTTATTATTTTAAAGGAATGTTTGGCATTGGTTTGTTACATTTACCTGAACTTACCCAGCTGATATTTACAGCAGCTTTTTTCTACAAATTTGTTGCACAAGATGTAGTTGTTCTGCATAAAACATCCCGGTGTACTAAAGCACAAGACTGTGATGGACCTACACTCAGTGCTTGTTCTACAAGCCCATCCTTTCAATACCTGCTCTTTTCAGCTTAGCTGAGGAAGTCTACAGAGCCAAAGTAATTCCTAAGCCAAGAGTTGCAGGTGTGTGCCACCACAGTTGTTGCCCAGAGAAGCTGTTCCACATGGCTCTTTTCCCTTCTCCAGTGTGGGAGCATTGCTTGTTTGCTTCCCAGAGGACCTTGAAACAAGCTAGAATATCCACACGAAAATCAAGTGAGAACTGTCTTGGTTTAATCTTACCTTTTCCAAGTCAACATGGAAGTACTTGCAAAGCTGCTTGGTGGATCTCTTCAAGAGTAGACTCCTGGCAGTACTTTTGGAATAACAGTCATGGAACCAGAACCATAAAAGGCATTAAAATAGTCTTCCCAAGTACACTTACCCCTGTGCAAATCTATGGAATGTGATTTTGAAATGCCTCAAATCCGCACACAGAATCTGTCACCGTTCCCTGTGACCTTGATCCAGGAGCATTTCTCTTAATGCCTGTTATGCTTCCAGATAAGCAGAGCACCTCCCGTTGACCCAGGCAGGTCATTATCCTCTTCCCCTTTATCAGGAATCCTTCAGCCAATTAATCACACACTGCTCTGCAATCTTGAGGCTCAATTATGCCTGGACAAGTGTTGCTCAGCTGTTCCTCCTGCTACAGATGTGCCATATCCTGAGATTAGCTCCAATTCACAGAAGGTCACTGATTCCGTATCAGGCGCTAAGAAAAGCTGGGCTGTCTGGGAGGGAAGTGACACCATCTTAGAAGCATTTTATCACAAAAGTAAGTGTAGATGTCTAAAAAATCCTGCTTGCCACCACCACATCACAGCAAGTCCTTTTCACTCGCTGTTGCCTCTCATCCTGAGACAATTTACCAGTATTTTCTAGATGGAGATGTCAACAGACTAATAAACTGTTAGTAGTGCACCGATAACAGACAGTAGCTAGTTCTCCTTTGGGACAGCAGATAGCTTAACTTGGAATCCATGGGAGAAACCTCCTGTTTTGTGAAAACCTGGTTAATGCACATCAAATAGCTTATGGTTTTATTTTCATTTTCCTATTGTTACTAGTTGCTTGGAATATTCCATCGTGGACATGTTCTGTGTGTGAAGTAGTTTGGTGGTATTTTTGATTATTCTAAAAAGTCTGCCTTAGATTTTTTTCCTCCCCTGTAGCTATGGCTTGACATGCTTGCTTTTTTTAAGACTGCCTGTGTCAGAGTATATCCTGTGACCCCCAGAAGTACTGTGGGGTACCCACTGAAACTGAGCAAGATGTGCCTAATCTTGGCAGCGTGATTCTGTGTTTGTGAGGTTGTTCTCTTTGTAACCATTTTCAGCTCTACAGAAACTCAGGCAAACATTAAGGAGAAGTGCTTGTAGTTCTATAAAATTGGGTTATCCTCTTAGAGAAAATGTCTTTATGATTTCTGTAGGCAGGCCTTGTTAAAAAAATCTGAGTTTTGAATATTTGACTATGGTTCTTATTGTTTTTATTTTAAAAAACTCCTTTTTGAACAAGATAAGCAGATACTGAATGTGTAATTTTTTACTATTAAAAATTTAAACTATGCAGAATCATTTCCCTTTATCACTTTAACACTTTCAAATAAATTCTCTTAGAAATCCCTGTGGAATGAAAGCATTTGCATTTCCACTGTGGATGGTGCTGCATAGAGTTAGGGAGCAGATAGGATCTGGTTCTGCCCCATGCCTCTGGCTGGGGGCTCTTTGCATGCTGGTGAGAATGCAGGATACACAGGGAAGTTAAATAGGATTTGGGGCTGTGGAAGAACAACTGGATTTAACTGGGGTTGAGGCAGCTGTGAGCTCACAGTAGGTCTGTGTGTCAGCTCACAGGATCAGCCCCTGCCAGTTTGAGAGCTGGAAAACTTCTGTCTCAAAACACCCAGATATTCTCCCTCTCATTTTCTGCAGACAGAGCTACTGCTATTACTTCTCACATTGGTATCTAAATTTGCAGTCTGGACCAGGGCGGTGTGTGGATCAGAGATTGTACAGAAGCAGAAGCACATGAGCCCTTTTTTGTAGCAAGTAGTTGCTCACCAGTCAAGGGAAAAGTGAACTGTGTTGTCCAAGGCTGACACAGCTGAAAACCAGCAGGACAAGGAGGAAAACCCAAACTACACTGCCTGCCATAAGAGCATTCCCTAGATATTGGTGAATACAACAGCTGAAATAGTATTGTGGCCAATGGTCTCACATACAGGCTGACAGTTATGTTCTACATTGTCTTTTGCAGGTTTAAATAAGGTTTAGAGAAGTTGTCAGTGGGCTCTTTTGAATGGTCTTTATTACTCAGATTCTTGCATACAAGTTCCTACTGAGTGGGAGGTTCAGGTTGTGGTTGAATCCTACCATGCTAAGACGCTGAAAAATGCAATCTGTATGGCTACAGGAGTCTGATGTGATAGATTTGTTGCTGAAAACATTACATTTGCATCTTCTTACCAAACATCTTCACATTTTCAACATACAGAAAACAGAGACTGTAAAGATGGGAGTGTAGAAAGGGTATTCTCTTGAAATTTGTTATATTTTGTTTTAGTTCTCAAAATTACAAAATAATATTTGGGCTTGGCTGCTTATTCAACAGCAAATACTGCAAATGTATCTATTTTTTAGGACAGTTACTTGATTTACAATACTTCTACTGTTTTGACTGCTCAGAAAGTTACTTGGAAGTAAGCCAAACTGAACTCTTAATGAAAACAAATAATTGCCGAATTGAGACATTTTATTTGAAAAGTAATTAAATAGATGTCAAAGAAGGAAACTGAACTCCAATGCTGTAGGTGTTCTTCATGGCAGTATTTTGAGCAATGACTAAATACAGAGCTCCCAGCTGGCATTGCCAGGGGTGAGTGGCTGGAGTGGGACTGGGACTACCAGGTATCCATGTTGTGTTGTGCTCCATGGCACCTGAATTGCTCAGCCGGGCTGACTCATGTGCCCTTTGTAGCATGTGCAGTATTAGAACCTCACACAGAGGAGAATAGGCACTGCTTCTGTTCCTGCAGCTCAGAGCTCTCCAACCTTCCCCTCAGCCTTTTAAAAGTAACTAAAAGGGAACTGTAAACTCAGACACATCTCCAAAAATCCAAATAGAGGAGATCTCATCTTTAAGATGAAGAAGAGGATTAGAACCAGAGGGAACTGAAACTCTTTTGATGTTTTATAAATAATCTTCCCATTTCTATCACTTGCCACTTCATCTCTTGTGGGGTTAGTGCTGGATCCTACTACTCTTTTTTCCAGACTTTCTGCTTTCCATGCTGATCAGCCATGAGAATGGAAAAGAAGCTGGAAAGATGGAAGAGCTATAAACTGCTAAAGAAGGCATAGGAATTTCCTAGGGATGCAGGCAGGACAAGACTGTGCAGTTCAGCTGGGGAAAGCTAATTTGCTGTCAGTCCACATAGAAACCAGGCATAGCTAAGAATAGAGCAAGTTGGACATCTGACTTCTTAGTAGGAGAGTAAAGAACATACAATTTTTGTATCAAATCAAATATTTTAATTCTCACTGCTGTCCGCTGACAGCTCTTAGATCATTTGGGAAAGACAAGAGCCTGGCTGAGGAGTTAATGTTCAGAGTGTGTGTGCCACAGTGTGATTGTCTAGGACAGCAGGAGCTGGTGGATATTAATTCAAGGGCTCCTCTGGGCTTCTTTGTGGAAAGGACACATAACCATAACCAGGAGAAATTCCTGGAAAACTTAATAATAAAAAGTGAGGCCAAACTTTTACTGCTCCTCATTTTTCTACCAGTATATTGAACTGATTTGAAAAGGAGTTCTACTATCACTGAAAAACACAAGAAGTTTTCATCTGTGTATTGAGATCCGGATTCAAATTTGCCACATTCCTTCCAACGTTACAATATTTATAAATAATTATTAAAAGGTAAAAATAAAAAGGCTCTTTCTCAGCTCTTCCCCAAATGTTTCAATGTCTTGGACTAGAAATTAAAATATTTGGCATATAATCTGAACGGGATTGTGTAGTGCTGTTTCTCCAGTGTTGAATCTCCAGTGCAGTATCTGCTGCTCTGCTTGGGGTCTTGGCAAAAGGAAGAAATGCTGAATGAAGTTTATTTCCTCTGTGGCCAGATTTTATCAGTGTAAAAGCATGTCCTTTTATTTTATTACCATATATTCTAAAAGGATCCTTTCCTGTTTGGAGAAAGCTAAATGTTTTTCTTGTTTTCACTGTATTTCATTAGTTTTAAAATACAACTTTACTTACAGTCTTGTCTATAAAAGCACCCACAGATAGAGTTGTGGAGGTGCAGAAGTATGAGGTAAACTGTCCAGAATTATCCTATAGCTCAGGAACAGACTCAGATGTTTGTCTGCATAGACTAAGTAGCATCATCTTTTTTTGGGACATTTAAAATTGAGTTGAATTGGCCAAGGAAAAGATTTGTGTTTAGACTCTCCTTGTCTAACAGGTGTGACTGGATGTGATTTAGCACAGGGACTTTAGTGAGTTAGGAAAAGAAAGACAAACATTGGGCTATCTGGTAAGTAATCATAAACTGCAGTAAGGTGAAAATATTTCAGCCAAACATAAAAACAAAACTGAGAACCTGACCTTGTAATGAGTTATGGTGGTAAAACACTACGGTGAGGTGAGCTGACATGAGATGGGGCCCTAAACACACAGTGCTTTGGCCAGCTCAAGTCCCCGCAAATGAGTCTGTCAGTTTAAGGAATATTGAATCCTATAAATCGTCCTGTAAGTAACTATACTGTTTTCTTCCTTGAAATCTTCTTATTCCTAGGTCCTGCTTCTCTTTCCCTTTTATCCCCCCAGAAATTACAGACTCTGTTGGTGGTGATTGTCCTTTGCCTTTCCCAAGTTCCTTGATCCCGGATGGATGTTGTCCGGATTTCACAAGATTTTAGGTTAATGTCCTGTCAGTAGATGCCAGCACGTGTATGAACACTGCTGTATGCTTTCCTCCTCATTTATTATCTTGCAGCATCTGAATACAGAGGAAATTAGAGATTCAGATTTGTACTTCTCAAAGGAAAAAGAAAAAAAAGGGGGAGAGAAAAAGAGAGGAAGAAAAAAGAAAAAGAAAGGGGGAAGGATCCCACCGAAATTGCTTTGTGATTCACTGTGGGGTCGTGACCCTGTCCCGCTGAGGCTGCTGTTCCAAAGTAGTAACTTGGTAGCTGGAGTTTTTTTAAGTGGTTGTTGATTGGCTTAGCTGTAAGAAAATCACATTTCCCTGAAACTCTTAGGGATACTTTAAATGGGTGGATTATCCAGCTGCCTGATTAGAAGTTTGGGTTATGTAAACACTGAGTGTTTAGATTTAGGCTTTTCAGTTGAAGTCCAGGCAGCTGTTTGCACTTAACTCCATCAAGAAGCCCAGTTAATCAAAGAGCAGGAAGGATTTTTTACCTTCTTAAACCTGTGTCATTATTTCTGCTGTCCAAACTCTTTGGAGTGAGGTTTGTTGCAATGTAGAACAAGGTATTTTGGATGTTCTGCTCAGGAAACAGGAAAGAATGGATGTGGGATTTTGGTTAGTGAGATGTGGTGCCTTGTGGATTCTTTCACCCTTTGCTGTGACATAATAATTTTTCCATTAGTTGCTGCTGCATTCAAACTTGACTTGGAGAGCTCCTCAGAACAGAAAGTGGAGGCAGATCCACCTCAAAGCGCTGGCTCTCTCATGTCTCTCTCCTATACATCACTGTGTCCAACCAGGATCTGCGGAACTTATTTACACTGAATTTATTTTAGGGCATTCTTGACAGTGTGAATAGATAGCACAGCACAGTAACTGGCTTAACACTTCAGGATCCCAGCAATGAAAGAGTCTTTGTGTAGCAAAGAAACAGAGTCTTTCTTCTCCAGAAAGAAAAAAAAAANCTGCTAAAAATTTGATCTTAGCTTTCTGTTTTAACACCTATCAATTTCAAATTTCAGGAGTAAAAACCAAGGCAAAACATTTTGTGGACCAGCTTCTCTCAGTGGTTATCTCTTTATGTTCTGGTTGTTGGAATTTAAAAATTTGGGTTTTAGTTACACATTGCAGTTATTAATTGTTGTTTTCTGTTTCTGACATTTTTTTCTATATCTAGAGGTATCCAGGGGCAAGCAATCAGCATTTTAATGTACCTCTCTGACAACATATGTACTCGGGATTAGCTGAAATTAATTTCTGGTTATTTGCTATCAGTAAGATATATTCCCTTGTCTTATATGTGCTACCTAAACAATATATATATAATACAGTACAAATATTTAAAGGAGTAAACCAAATTAAGCTTTGAGAAGCAAAACTTATTAAAATACTTTATTTTTTTCTAAAATCTTCTCCAGATCTGTGAAATTGCCAACTATTTTATATTTGTGACTGTTGACAGTATCACCAGGGAACTCTCATGGTGCTGTTATCACACAAGGGATGCTCCTGAAGCCATGGAGGGCCCAGCTGTGAGTTTCTGGGGCCAGAGAGGAACTCCTTGAGAACTGTGTTTTCATAGGGTAGGCATTTCCCTATCAGTTTACCGGGTAATAAACCCAAGACCTGTAATTCCAGCCTGAATTACTAATCAGTGTCATATTGTGATTACAGAAAATATATTTGGGAATGTTAATGCTAAATATTGATTTACTTTTAATCTATAAAACAAACCCTAATTTATATTTTATAATGTACATGGCTTTCCTAGTAATTAGATCTAATACTTATGATGTTGTTAACTAAGAAAACATGTGCCAAGTTATCTTGAGGAAACCCTTAATGGACATGGGGATCATTCTGTCTTGTGCACTGTGTGGTGCCTGGGGACACATTTATTCCTGTAAGAATTAGAATAAACCCCACACAAATAATAAGCATATGGAGTTACAATAGTCAGCAAAGGACTCTGGTGAAGATTTGGTATGTCTCTGCTGACATTTCATAGTGCCATGTGATACTGAGTTATTGACCAATATTTGCAGACAATTATCAGATGGTCCTGACAGGAAGTTTAGGCAGTTGAATGACCTTTTTATATTTTACTTCCTTTTGTTCACGTTACTGTGACAATTCGTGTTTCCTGTGCTGGTGTAAGGTGGCAGCTGGATAGCGTGTTGTGGGCATATCCACTGAAATGAGGCTAAGATTTTGGTATTATTGTTTATAGTGGTTCTTTTTAGAGATCCAGACATCTGGATGGGGTATAATATTGTCACAACCTTTCACACTTCCACATGTTTTTATACCTGTGCCTTTCTGATTGCCTCTCTTCCTTGGCAAGCCTTGCCTAGGGATAGGAGCAGGCAGGGTTTCAGAGTCCTCCTCCCAGGTGACCCTGGGCTATTTACCTTTACCAGAAGTGGAGGGCTCTGCTGTTCCTTCTGTAAAGAACAAGGTAGTACTTGAGGCTTGTTTTCCTTACAGCATGTCATGCTACAATAACGTTATAAGGTACTGCCTGGTCTCCTGGGAAATGCTTCCACCTCCTACCTGTGATTAACCCTCCAGGCCACTTTATGTCACTATTGCTCCACTTAAAAATGTGTGTGAAGCAGCATTAATTGAGCAGCAGGCCAGGATGCACTTTCCAGTATGTTATAGCCTTCAGAAATTCAGCCTTGCAGAAATGGGAACTCAGAATTGGTCTTGAATGGATTCTTTTTGTTGGAACATCTCTCTCCGTTGTTTACCAGCCAGGTGACTCTGGTTTCCAAATGCAGGAGATGCCTGCTCACTTGGGTTCCCTGGGTAATTATTTCCTTTCAGATTGTGCTCTTTTGTGGCTTTAACTGGAAGTAAGGCTGAGGCATGATCTCATCAACATTCTCTCTTTTCCCTCCAACTTTTGGGACAGTTGCTTAGCAGCCACTCAGTTGGGAATGGGAGCAAGCCAGTCCTTCCTCTCTGCAATAAGGCTGTGGCCAATAAGTAAATGTCATGCTTGCCAAGATAAGGGTAATAAAATCTCATGCTTGAGGGCATAAGGCAATCATGGCAGAAGTCAAGCTGGAATCTCTTCCCAAACATGCTACAACATTATACGGTTACCTCAGCCAACAGTTCTTGTGAGTTTTCCACAGAGCAGCTTCTCTTTACAAGGAAGGTCCCTTTAGACAGTCTGTTCCCCACTTTTACATGTTGAATCTTCCTTGTAGCTGTTCTAGTGCTTACTTGTGCAAAAAAGTAAAGTTTGAAAAGTTGGAGGTCAGTCAGAACCTCACCTGATGCCAGTTGTGCTGTCGCTGTGTGCTGATGTCTGTTTATCATGGAGGTGCTGGGGTTTTCTCTTTCCCTTGGGAGACATGGCTATGTTGAAGTGGTTTCTGCAAAACTCCTGCTGCTGTGATGCAGTTGCAAGGGTGGAAATGCAAGTTTAAACCAGCTGTGAGTGTTTTCACCTCTATATGTTCTAGACTCAGCTTTATATCCAGGCTTGGTGGAAAAGAAATTGTGTGCCAGGGAGAAAGTCCTAGAGGTTTAAACCATCAGCTGATATAAATGGGCCTCATTCCATTGACCTCAGTGGAATGACACTGACCTCTGCCAGCTCAGGAGTGTCTGTGGTGGGGAGGGAAGCAGGAGAAAAGCAACTGTGAGTTTTATTCATTCATTTGATTTAGCTTGTGAAGTAATGGGAAAATTTTCTTGAGCAACTTGAGTCTGAAAAAGGACTCGAGTATCCGCAGCCTCAGGGTGGGAGTGTGAGCAACCTGTGTGTGCCCTGGGAGCTGGGCAGTGGGAAGTGCTCAGCCTGGCCCTCCACAAAACGCCTCCCTCCATGGGCATTCAGAGGCAGGAGCATTCTGGAAACAAGACTTTCCAGTGGACTTTTAATAAAAGAGATGTATGTGAAATGGTGCTTCCTCTTCAGACAAGACACTTTGAGGTCTGGTGACTGCTGTGTTTGCACAGGGAATCAGATTCATCACAGAACTACTGAGCAGCAGCATGAAGGAAAATCTGTAATTATGATTCAGTTGGGAAAATATACAGTGGTCAATAACCCACACAACTCTTATGTCTGATTATGTGGTGCACCAATGTAGTGTCAGTGTCCTGAGCTCTAATATGGAATATCTACATTTATTGGGTTTTCCCAGCACCCTTTGTGGAGTAATCTTAAGAACAGCCACATGGTCTTTGAATTTTCCCCTTCCAAAGGGAGAAGTGCTGCCATGCCGTCTCCATGACAGACTGGAATGGGAATAGCAATTGCTAGAGCCAAGTGGAGGTTCTGAACCCAGAAAACTTGATCTTTCACTCTTAAATGTTGTATTTTAGTAGCTGATTCACCTGTCACATCCATTGACTTTACTCAATTTTTGGGATAAGTACCTGTGTCAATGGTAAAACTGTTTAGACTAAATAGACTAAAATAATTAGGATTATTCATATGTTATGGTGTGGTTTTGTTCTTGTTTTTTCATTACAAATATTATATCCTTCAGTGAGGGAACTCAGGCTGGGGATATATTACATATACATTTATAAATATATATATTTACACGTTTGTCAAGAGGTCTTCATAAGTTAACTGAAAGGAAATTAAAAGGATCTTTAACAGCCCACCTTTAACAGAAATGCTAATCATCCATGGCCATAAAAGTGAACCAAACCCAAAAGTTTTAAAGTTTCCTTTTAGGAGGTACATTATCTGTGTTCCAACACTCCTACAGTAATTAGAGATAACTTTAGCACTCATTAGGATAACTTTAATCTCAGGCAAAAGAAAATCACACAAAATCTAAAAACAAGTTGAAGCAAATTTGAAACAAGTAAGACTATTCTTTCTATCATTTGCAAATAGTCTTTCAGATTTCAAACAAAATAAAAACTTCCTGTGAATCCAGTTCTTCCTAATTTGCAGCAAAAAAAGTTTACCAATTCCTTCCCCCCTTCTGCAGTGTTTATTTGTACCCTGTGATGTTAAATCTTACTGGCAGGTCACACCCCAGCCTTCAGTTGAGAGTTTTTACCTCTTGGATGACATAAGGCACAACTTTCAGGCTGTGTGGATCCAGAAGGTGTTTAGAGTGACTAAAATTATTTATACCTACATGATATTTTGCCTTGTAGGCTGTTACAGCACAAAAGCCAGTGACGGACAGTGGCACAGTGTAAGAAGTTTTATTTGCCACTCAGAATGGCATCATTACAGAAAATACCCTGATTTCCCGATACTTTATTAAGGCTGAGTAAAGTGACCTGTTTACTCTTTTTATTCTTCCATTTCTTAGGATGGTGAGTCCATCTCTATTAAAATCAAACCTGCCTAGTCCTTCCAACCTCTTCTTTTTAGCTGTAGAAAAAAGAAACATGATTCTTTTTTTTCAGTAGTTATTTTTCAGTACATTCACCCACAAAAATAAATGCAAGAAAGCCAGTTCTTTGAGTGGCAGTTTCAGTGTCAAGCATCCATCCCATTTTGCCAATGTATACAGTGCCAAGTATTTACTCTAGAGGAGCCTGCTAATAGCAAATAATTCCATCCCCTCATTTTCCCCATGGCAGAACCAAGAGGATAACCAGCTATTCGCAGAGGAGCTGTGGAGAGGGAAGTGACCCAAGGTGCTCAGAACGTAAAGATGTGTGTTAGTGCAAGGGCCGCAGTCAGCTCTTTGCTCTCCTTGCTACCTTGCATTTTCAGTGCCAGAGCTTGGCCCTCACTGCTTCCAATTCTGACAGCCAGTTTCTGACCTTTCCCTCTCTTATGATCACTGCTCATTTTTGCAAGAAACTTGGTCTCCTTTCTTGTCCAAAAATTTTAAGCAAATAGTGTTGTTAGTATGATTGCCTCTGCAGGATTGGCTTCTAGGAACCAAAAAAACCTCACATCACCACTATGTACAATTACATCATCTTAACATCACAGCTGCCAGCTCTCACTCTTTACTGAAGAGTCATTATTTTTGCTTTAAAGAGGCAGAGTGACCTCATGAGCTCCTGAAGAAACCTCAGAGGTGCCTGCCTGCCATACCGACATAATGAAGTGGTCATGTGGGACTTTGATTAATATTTCTATATGGAAGCACCTGTGCTCATGGCAAGAGATCAGGTCTTCTCCACTGAAGCAGAGCCCAAATTTGAGCTCCTCTTCTGTGTCCTTTTAAAAGTGATAGGCTGAGAATGAAAAAGAACAACTTGTTCACAGCTAATTTGGAATGTGATGGGATTTAAAAATTTAAAAAGAGAATCTGGCATCAGTTTAAGCTTCATTTTAAAGCTGAAACAGATCTGAGTGTAACTGAAAACAAGAACATGCATAGAAATGTGAATCTGATTCTCATTTACACTGCAGACCCTTTGTACCTCTCCAGCAATATGAAAGGTCTTGAAGCATGACTTAGTTATTTTTGCACTTCCATGAAGGGCCTGTTTATTGACTTGGAGCTCAGAAATATTTATATGACTGCAGGATTTGCCTTTCAGAGCAGTGGAAAGTCAGCACTGTGTGACTCCTGGGCAGTGTGTTTTGACTTATTTGGGGTATCCAGTTGGACAGTTGAGGGGAAAATTAGGGACTGGACAATGGGTGGGTCAGAGGCTCAGTAATGAAATGTGAAGTACCTCATCAGTAGGTCATTTGCGTGAATCAAGTAGACTCTGGTTATTGGCTGGAAGCAATGTGGCCTCTCAAGTCCAGGTAAAACCAAATGGTCTCCAGGCTGTCTAATTGGCCAGGATGATCTCATCCCAACTGGCAGCTTTGGACAGACCCACCCTTGTTTGATGCTGCAGCTCTCACTGAGCAACCTAATGATGCTACAAGATAATGAAGTATCCTAGTGTCCTTATGGGAGAAGACCTGCAGGTCAAGGTATTTGGCATCCTGAGCGGGACAGAGCATGGAAAAGCTTCCTTTGCTGCTGCCTTTTCTGTGACCATTCTGAGGACAAGCAGACAACATCAGGCTCCTGGATGACTGAATACTGCCTATTGAAAGCTCTAAATTGGCTTAACCTTTACTAAAGGAATGGTAGAAAATGGAGAGACAAAACGAGAAAGTGAAGGAGTGGTCTGGGATAAACCCAGTCATCATGAATATAGCAGGAAAATAAGGGCTTGATTATGTAGCTCCAAGACTGCCCTGCCAAACTGCAGTGCAACAGGAAGAACCTGAGCTGGTGACAGTCCTTTCTTGGGGTGTTGACATCCTGTGTAAGGAAGGTGCTTTCTGTGTGGGGCTGAGCACTGTGAGTTTTCTCCTGCAGTGCCAACCCTGCTCTGCAGCTGGGGACTGTGACTGTGCTGGCCTGCACAGGCTCCCTCAGTCAGCTGCATCCAGCTGACCAGGACACTGCTGTTCCTTAGTGTTCAGGTTATAGTGGAAAAAACCAGGGGTGCGTCTCCCATACATTTCTTAGTTCATGTTTTTTTCAGTTGTTGTGGTCTTCTTAAACACATGACCTCTGGGAGTTACAGGAGAATTATCTTTCCAATTTTAAATGATTGTAGATGAAACCTGGAAAACACCAGATGTTTTAAAGCACACTCATAGTGAAATGAAAAGACACAAAGTCCATATCTAAAGAAGTTCTGAGCAGTATTTGAGGAACATGGTGGGGAGGGGGAAAGGTGGAGGTGTTCAGATTATTGCCAACACAAAGTACCCAACACTGTTATGCAACATTCAACACAGCAGAGCTTTGCTCAAGTGTGTTTTCACATTTTCACTTGACTTTTCAACTTCTGCGGCACCAATATCTAAATCTGTGTGGCACAGAGGAGGTCAAATGCAGGAACAAGTTCATACCTTCTGGCCAAGCCAAGAATGTTTTCAAGTACTCCCCCTCCCCAAAGGACCCAAACCACTAGCAAATCACAGCTTCAAAAACGTTTGACTAAAGCAACAGTTTTATGAATCAATATTAAAAATAGACCTCAAGAATTGGACCTAAAAAAAATTAATCCTGCTGCTCTGAATTTCCTGTCACTCTTGGATGTTGTATTAAGTTTTGATATGAAATGTATTTTCCTGAATTGGAATTTGTCCTTAAATTACTTAGGAACAATGAACTCTTTCAAGAAAAGTAACTGCTTCCTTATCACAAGTATTAATGCTGTGGTTTTTGCAAGTGAGTTTCCACAGCTTATCAAATCCTTTCGTTCCTCTTAGTTGGAGGGAAACTGAAAAATGTCTATCAGTTAATTCTCTTCAATTTCATGATTTTAAATCAGGTAATATTCAACATTTTACTTCACTCAAAGTGGCTACAGGCCACTATTCATTCTTGTTCTTCCTTGTAATATCTTTACCCAGTGAAACTCAGTGTTTTGGGGTTTTTTTCATTCATTTTCCAGCTGCTTTGACTAAGGAGCCATATTAACACCAAGGTGTTTGTACATACGTGCAGCTCTGCAGGATCCCGGTGTGGCTGTCATGTAACTGTGTTTGCCACTGAAGCACTGCCACCTGTGGGTGAATCCCAGCTGTGGTTCCTCATGGCAGGGTGAGAGGAAAGGGAAGAGTCTATATTGCTTGTTTGCTTCCAAGGTAGTGATAAAAATGGCTGTTCTGCACCATTTCAAAGCTCATTCATGGTTATTTAGGAGTGTCGTGTTAGTTTTGCGTGCAAAAGTGACATTTCAACCCTGTGACCTTCATGGTGATGCTGCATTTTTGTCAAAGAGATTAGCTCAAGCTATAGCTAATAAAAAGCTAGAATATCAGACTGTACAGGTGGAAGGTGCAGCCAGTGTCCTTGAGTTCTGGTATGCCGTGAGGGGCAGATCTTGAGGGCCTTTTCATACGGACAGGGTATGTTACAGGTGTTCCCGGTAGTGCCCTGCAGGGGACAGAGACTGAATCTGGGAACTTGCCACAAGAGCACTGGATGATTTCTGCAATGGTGGCAGTGTAAGAAGAGAAATGGTTCCTGAACACTTGATCCAAACCCAATGGCAATCAACAGGGACTTCTAATCTTTTCTGAGGTATGTTCTGCAAGTCCTCCAAAGCCCCAGCTCCCAAGCAACACTAAATTTCATAAAAGTAAAACTAGTCCCAGAGCTTAATCACATAAACCATTTTATCCCACAAGAAATCTGGGAGTGCAGTGGGAGACACAGACCTGCCCTGCTGAAGACATATCCCAGAGCACGATCCATGTTGGATGAAGCGTGAGTGGATTTCAGGGGTATCAGGGTTCAGTGAGGAGGATGAGCAAGGGGTGAGTGTGAAACGGGCAGAGCTTTGGCAGATGGGTGGATATAACTTGAGGCACAGTCCTAGTCATGCTGAGTAGTGCTTTTTACGGCAGGTGGTTTTATTTGTGTAGTCAACAGTTTCTTGGTGGTGGGCAGAAGGGGTGATTGGAGGAATATTAACACCTGATAGAAGCGATGAGGAGTCACCTGATTTTGAAAATATCTGTATTTAAACCCCTTCAAATCCTTGGGAATGTCAATCACTACAAAAAATCACAATGTGAAGATTAGGTGAGCTGCACATTTGCGGTTTGGATAATCAATTAAGCACAATTTTATTGGCTTTAGGAACTGCAAGAATTTATCCAAAGGTAGTTGTTTCTTCTACTGGGGCTAATAGCTGTAACTCATAGCAACTGCATCATTATAGATTGTTCATTATTTCCAGCACACTGAGAAATACAGGTATGTGATCAGAGTTAATATGTATAGTTCCACACGATAATATGTTCTTTGCACTTTCGTTTATGCAAAAATATTATCTTGTTTTTCCTTAATGCTGTTGAAGTATGTGCCTGAATAAGATGTCATTTGTGAAGCTGAAAGCAGATATCTACAGCAAATATTTAAAAAGAAAAATTGGACTTCCTAATTTGTATGAAAGGGAAACCCATTAGAAGGGCACAAAGGATAACGCTTAGATTATTTTTCAAACAATAGACAACTTGCATAATCCCATTATGAACAGTATACACTTCACAGTCCGTCTGGCAGACAGTAAACATGGTGTCTCTGTGGGCTTGAAAGGCTGGGTATTGTCCTGTCTAAAAGAAAAGCTCTGCACACGTGGCACAGGGTGGAAAGGCAGTCATGGCATGTCTCTTCCCATAACATCCATTGTGTTTGTAAGTTTTATGCTTTCTGAAAAATAACGTGTATTTAATAACTGCTAAGTAGACCTATGTGAGTACTGGGCATAAATGGCAAAGATCTTGTCACTTTGTACTTCCACCAAGGTTGCATTTTCTGTGCACAGCCAGGCACTTTTTGTAACGCCAGGCTAATTAATTGCTCTTGCTGGAGTTGTCTGAACACTCCTAAAGAGGTTTTGCTTGGAAGAGCCAGTCAGTTGAGGGAAATGCGGAAGCTGGAGTCATCAGAAGATGGCTCCTTAAGTTGTGAAATATTTTTATGTCCTTAAAAACACATGTGCAACATTGCTATTAGATCTCAGTTTAACCACTGGAAGTCTTGTGTATCAAATTATTGAATGTTGACATCTTCCAAGAGCTAAGGAAAAGTCTTTCCTCCTGTTTTCTTTATCACTGGTCACTTGATTTTTGGACCAAAATGCACACTAGTCTTCACTGTTACCCTGTCTATGCTTATATGCATTAAGGCTTTTTCTTTCTTTGCAAGCAAAAAAACCAAGTCTTGCTCTTTGACATGGTACTGTGTAATCTCCCAGGAGATCAGTGGAGAAAAAAGACAGCGTTACACCTCTTGTATACGTCTGTTACTGCCAGTGCCTTCCAGGCCTTCCAGGCTGCTCTTCCACAAAAGGTAGTTGCAGATTTATTATCCTTCTTCTGTTTGCCATCACCAAAGGGAAATCTGCTGTCCCAGGGCAGCTGGGAATAATGCCTGGCCAGTAAGATTAATGCCAGCCTTGGCTGGGGCTGCCTGTGACAATTATTAGCCCCCACTCCCACCCCTTCCTGCATGGTAGCTCCTGGGCACAGCTCAGGGCTGTAACCTTCTGAAAGTTCAGCGTTAGTTCACGTCACTTGAGGATGTGACATGAGGTGAGTAACTGTCCACACTTGCAATTGGCTTCCCAAAACATCTGGATTGTGTTAGAGACAGGCTTTGTGCTAATTTTGATGTGAGAAAAGAAGGTGTGACCCTTTTGAGGGTCCATTACAGGATGGTGTGTGTCAGGTAGTCAATACTGACCCATGTGAGTACCAAGCTTCATTTCAGATATTTCTGGCCTCCTATTATTTTTACCACCAAGTGTCAAGTTCCAACTCCAATGTGAGCATCTGCAAACATGCTATTTCCACACCTTGAAGAGCTGGAAAACCTGAGGCTTAGCTGAAGAGTTCATGAAAATAGCAGGAAACCTGAGTGCTGTCATGTTGGTGGTTTTTTCCCCGTCTTGACTCATTCAACTCTTGGGGGATGTGACAACCAGCAGAACAGACAGTGCCCAAAAGAAACACATTTCTACACTCAGCTGCCTTTATGTTATGATTAGCATTGCCTTTTGTGCCAGTTTTGCAGCAAGATCAGATTACTTGGTTTTACCAGTTCCATACTTGTACTCAGAATGGGAAAAGTAAATTTGAAGTGGATTAAACTCCTCTGCATTCTACTCCCTCCTGATTTCATTCTCTTTAAATATTTATGAGTGCTGCAACCCCACAGTAGCTGAGCCCTCATCATTCCAGCACTGTAGGATTCCTCTGAGGCAGAGAATTCCCACTCCATTTTGTAGCCAGAGAGCTAAGGCAGAGCCAGGTTCTTCATGACCTATTTAGGATTGCGCAGGTACCCTGAGACAGAATCAAAACCCGCATTTGCATCTCCCGACTCCTTTTTCACTCATTGACTCAGCTCTCCTGAGGTGCCCTTCCTTTTCTACCCATCTGGGCAGCGCTAGAAGGGCTTCCTGTAGCAAACAAAAGCTAATGAAACTCAGTAACTCCATGTGGGTATATATTTGCTTGAGGTGAGAGAAGAGTTTTCCAAGAGCCTGAAACTGGCATGCTGATGAAAACAAGCAGAGATTATTTTATAACTAGGAAACTATTTAAATCTTAGCTTTAGTGGAGGAGTTTCAAAGGATTTTCATGAAAGACTAGGAAGCATGGTTTCCTGCTTCTGTAATTTTGTTGCTCTTTATAGTTGATTAGAAGTTGAAGAGAGATCTGAGAAGCTCGTTGGAGCTTCTTTTGTGGAAATCCACAGTTGCTTTCTTGTAGGACATCCATTTGCAGCTGCATTCTCAGCAATACTGCTGTTGAAAAACTGATACACTTTTGTCAGATTTAACCTTCTCAAAAAGTCGTGTCACTTTGCGAGCTTTGAAATGTTCAAACTCTCTTTTATCATGGCACCTTTGATCTACAGCTTGTGCCTTCACAGCACAGGCAAGTTGGGTTTTAATAATTTGTTGTACTTTATCTTCTCTGTGTGCCATGCAAGACCCCACAGTGAGCTTGGCACTTTTATCAACAGCGACAGACCTGTGAGCGAGAGTTACAATATGGGCTTTGGATTGGAAGGTAAGTCACTGCAGCCCATCTTGTCCTTTGATGCCATTTTACAGCTCACAACCTGCATTTAAAAGGAGGGACCAATTCTCGGGTGACTCCCTTGGTGAGAGCTGTGTGGTGATGTAGGATCGTTAGGGTACACTTACTTTGTACTGTGACTGCTCACCTCTAGACTGGACTAACTCAGGTCCTGGTCACCAGGAGTAGTGATGGTATGTTCTAAGCTCCCATCTTCACCAGGAGCTTGAGTGTGAGCTCCTGGAAATACAAAGGTGTCTCATATTTGAGAAAAATACATCTTATTTCAGCAAGTCAATAGATGGGAAAAACCTTCCATAGACACTTAACTGGAAAACAGAGGAATTTTTACTGTTCAAGATCAATTATGTCCGTGATTGCAAGTCTGAGCTTTAAAAGCCATAAGCAGCTACCACAGTCCTGTAATAAACTCTGAGCAGCTGACAGTCTCCCTCAGATGCCATTGTATCCAAAGACCATTAATTCTGCCTCTAGATTGTGAAAAAACACCTCCTTTTTCTCAGTATTTGAATTGTTCTGTACAAATATATGCAAAAGGCTATTTTCTCTAGTTGGCTGATAAATCCATTTTTCTTCATGTGAAGAGGCAGAAAATGAGGATGACAAATGCTGCCTCCCAGGAGCTCACATGCAAATATGTTCCATTCTATGTAGAGAGAGTTTCACATGGGGAAAAGCAGCTGAGTGCACAGCTCCTGCTAACTCAGGCAAGGTAGTAGCCCTTAGAGAAGAATTAAAGGAAGTGGCCTTAAAAGACATTATGTAGTCTTGTGACTGGAGGAAAGCAAATGATCTTTCTAAATCAAATCTACTTGTTCTTCTAATTCAAATCTACTAAAGAAATGGAGTGTCTCTTGCTGACATTTTTCTTTGAATCCAGTCCACATGAATGAGGCCAGCTTTATTGTGCAAGAGTGTCCTGGCTGTACATACCACATATGCAAAAACAGTCCTTCTGCTTTGCATCTTCTAAAGGGCTGAAACTTCAGGTTGTCTGGTCCCAGCTAGAACGGGGAGTCCCACGGAAGCTGCTCCTCAGCTGGATGTCCTTGCTCTGCCAGTAGCAACTTATCTCACTTTGGGTGTTCTCCTGCAGTAAACCCCAAGAGCCAGCTTAATTTGCAATGATTTCCACAAAAGGAGAAATCCTAGGATCTAGAACAGTGGCTTTCAACTTGCCACCCACATATCCTGGGGAAGAGGCTGTTTGGAGCTGACAAAGCTTAGCAAAGCTCCCTCTTGAGAAGATCTCTGCTTCCATGAGTCACCGTGCCTTGCTGCCTCTGCCCTGCCTTGTGCACGGACTGGGAGCTCTCCAGGGCAGGCACTGCCCTTTGCTGCATGCTTGTGCAGTGCTCTGGTCGTGCCTAGTCCCCCTAGGGCCTACCACAATATAGATCAGCTTAGCTGTAACTGATGGGAACGATTCTGCATGAGGATGCACAAACAGCCAGAAGAATCCAGCTGGCTCCTTTGTACATGTGTGTTCTCCAGTCCTAACAGCGGTAGGAATTAAGCAATTGAAGCTGCAGATGCTTATAAAGACTTTGATTACCCACAGGAAGCACATCTTTAGAATAAATCAGTGTGGTAATTTCTTTTCAGACTAAAAGGGATATTGAAGTCAGGAACAAACTTGCAGTTGTTGGGAATATTCTGTGAGTGAAGTGGTGTTGTTTTTGGCAGTAGTTAATTACAGGCATCTTAGGGTGGTAACTGCAGGATCACTGATAATACCCAGGCAGCATTCCTGCTTATTACTAGCAAGGATTTGGATCACTGCTTTCTTCTCAGAAGGTGATTATTCCAAGCAACTGAAGATTTTGAAATATGTCACTTCAGTGTGCTTCTGTTTATCTTAGGAAATAGTATGTTTGATCATTCTACTTAAAATAGTAGCAAGTTGTTCGGCAACATGTGGTTCAAAGGTCGAGTACACTGTAAGTACTACCTTTTTTAAATAAAGTATTGGAGATTTCGCTTCAACTGGGGGAAAATTGGGAAAGTAGAGGTAGGAGATGACTAAGGCAGTAGATAAAATGGCCGTAGACTTTAGTTGGAAATGGTGCAGTTGGCAGGTACATGTTGTACCTTATAGGTGTTTTCAGCCCTGCCCGAGGTTTGCCTGGCATTAGTTTCAAACTCCAACCATGTCATTATGGTGGGGGATCTGATATACAAGAACAACATTTAAAAAAGCACCTTACTTTTAATTTCTAAAGTGACTTAGGGATGCAGGTATGTCAGTCTGAAGGGCAAGATGTAGAGTCCTATGCAAAGTATATCAAACATTTGTTTAGAGGTATTTTTTCAAAATAATGAGACATTTACTTGAACTTAAAATCTTTTGCAATAATGAATCAGTTTGGATTTTTTTTTCAATTTTTGTAAAGAAAAACTCAAGTCATCAATAAACATTATAACTGATTTGTCGAGGACTGGGGAGGAGATGGAAGGGCGTTTGAGTCCTATTTTTCATTTGGGACTGGCTTAAGGGTTGACTGTGAAGGTATTGCTTGAGGTATATAACAAAAATTAATATAGGCCAGAGGGAGCTATTCTTCATCTATTTCTTCTGGTCAGGCACTTCCCAAATGGCTTTACTCACGTGGCAGAGAGAGGACTGAGCTTGGCTCATGGGCCCTTAGCCATGTATGAAAGGGGCAATCCCCTTACACACGGTTGCAACACAGATTCAAAGTCCTGACTCCCCTCTGTGCCACTCCTGCTCACAGGGCAGGATGGTACATCTCTTTTCTTTCTGTTTTTGTTTGGTTGGTTGGTTGGTTTGGTTTGGGTTTTCAGGGTTTTGGGGTTTTTTTTTGAAAGAGGAATCTCCTGGGTTTGGGTTTTTGTGTGGCCCATTCTTGGTGAAAAGGAGAGAGTTGTGTCTGCAGCACAGCACTGACATCTTGGTACCTGCAATAATTTGATGACATTTTGCTTCCCTTTTGGCATGTGCATGCTTGCAGAAGTTCAGTTCAAAATAAAATGCATCTCACTGCTAAGTATTTGAGTTATTTAGTAAACATTTTTCCACATGTGCCTAAAGGCAAGCCTGAACAATACAGTGCAAAACAGGGCTTTCTTTGTTTCTTAATAAAACATATTAAGCTGAGCTCTATTCTGGGCTTGACCACTTTTCCGTTTTACTTGGTTTAGAAAATCTTGAGAAGGAATCATGCCATGTTATGTCCTGCTCTGGTTCTCTCTTTGGAGGGAATGTACAGATAGTGTTCCTCTTTTGGAGGGATCAGGATTTTTCATGTTCTAGCCCCCACAGTGTATCAGAGGAGGCACTTCTTCCACAGGTGAGGAAGGGAATCTGGACAAGCCTGTGCTTTGCTATTGACTTTACTGTCTCCTGGAGTGCAGAGTCCTTCTATGTGTCCTCTAAAAATGAGACATGCAAATTGACTGGTCCAGTCTGGTCATTGATCTCATGGAGCTTTCCCAGCTCAGTCATCAAAGTAATTTTGTACTGAAAACCCCCACACTTTCTATTGTCACGCCTGGGAACTAAATTAAGTGTTCAGCGTCAAAGGTTTTAAGGTACAATTGAATTTCCTACTCCACCTACAGCACCCTCATATTCCACATAAATTATTTCTTCTTCCCAATCCTTTAAAGATTATCACCTTGCACTCTTAATTTCACACTGCCAACATTTCCCACAAATACCAGTTACTGTTTCTTAACTAGGTGGTCACATGTTGAATTAAACTCTAGGCAATACTTTTTTAAAATTGGCATTTAGTTTTGAATTCTGCTGTTTGTGTTTTAGATGTGGAAGAAAGGCCTATGAAATACCCTGAAAGCTTGTCTGCTATTTCAAATGACACTGGTTGGTCTAATAAGGGAAATTCCTTTCACCTACAAACCATGTGTTGCCATCTTAGATGACAGACAAGCCAGCAGACTTTGTAGGTGTGGAACATATTGGTCCAGAATCTCAGGTTTGTGTGATTCCTCTTGGAATTCGTGCCTTTAAGAAGGAGGCAGGTGTGAGAGAAATGGGGGAAGAAAGTGAAAAGCCTCCACCTTTGTTATTTGTGGGTGTATGGATATGTCCTGGAAATTTCATCTACTCTTAGCTCTTATATGAATTGTGCAGGAATAGGGGACTGTGCTGCAGACATGGACATGGGTGGACAAGTGCTGCTGGCAAATGTACATATTACAGTGGGCCTTTATCAAATTGCTTTTCTGCTTATCACATTACTGTTACTGACTCATGTCTAGAATAAACACAGAGTAAGGAAAAGAATTGTAACTACAATGAGGAGAAAAAGAAAAGGTTAAGAACCCAAAAATATAAGGTGAAAGACCAGAATATTTCTGTTTGGAAAAGCTGCCATAGTACCTGGCTCTAAACTTCTTTCTTTAAGCTTCTTTAAACCTGGCTTCTATTTGAACTGATCCTCTGTGGTCTCCTCCCTTAAAGATGATAGATATATGACATTTGAAATGTAATTCATCTAAGGAGCTTGGCTTAGGTGAACACCAAAGAACAAAATCCAGCTCCCATGGAACATTGCAAAGGCATGCAAAAATGTCTTTGTGCATGTCTGGAATACTTTAATATTTTGAACAATCAGTTTCTTCAGGGGAAAAAAAAAAAGGATCCTTTTCATGCAGAATGGAGACTTTTCAGAAGAATTGTGTTACGAAAAAAACCATTCTCCATCAAAACATCTGCAGTTCATTTCCAGACCACTACTTATAATGATAGCTAATTTGATTCATATTTTCCTCTTTCTCTTCACAAGCTGGATGTGAAAAAATGGTGATTTTCACATACGGCTTTACATTTCAGCTATGCTTGTCAAATAGTCTTTGCCTATAGATCATTAACCGCCAGTTTGTTGAAAAGATTCAAGATCCAAAATTTAATAGATGTTGAGTTGCTGTGACATAGTATATATAGATGGTGGTATTTTCAAAATAGCTGTTTGATCTACCTTTGCTGCTACTGAGATCAGAAATGATATCTGGAAAGGAAGATGAGGCTCCCTTGGAGACAAAGATACCGTTTCTACCCGCAAGTATTAGAAGATTGCAGCTGTTCAGAGCAGTAGTAAATAGAGGGCCTGGTTTTCAAAAGATCTCAACACCAAGTCACTTCAGAAAAGCAGTGATGAGTTCTGCCCTTCCCAAAGAGAATACAGGGTGGTGAGGAATGGTTGGGTGTGCTTGGCATAATTGAACAGCTGGGCATTCCTTTGATGTATCAACCAGGGAGAATGTGTCCTGCAGTATGGATGGGGAACTGTTTCAAAATCAGTCTTTTGGTGCTTATTTGTAGCTGCATTTGCAAGACTGGGATTTTCAAAAAGCACCTCTAGAACTCAGAGGCATAAATTCAATTGAAAACTGAGAGCGTGTGTTCCTAAGGAACATCTTATGTAAGAGCAGTTTGGAGATGTGGCTATCTGTAAACATCTGACCCTAAGATACCTCTGAAATTTGTACCCTAAATGACTCAGGAGATTGCAGGTGCCATTGACCTCTTGGTGAGAGAGATGTTGGCACTTACAGAACAGTATATACAGGTGCCAGAGTTCTGGAATTATCTCGGGCATGCCCAGATCAACAGATGCACAGAGAGGGAAGGACAGGTTCTTCCCATACCACCTTGCATGACCAGGACAAGGTAGGTGTTTAACTCTGGGTAGGGGAGTGTCCCCATTGAAATCTTGCTCCATGCTCGGCTGGTGATGGGGTTGGAATGAGGGATTCAAGGGACAGATGCCCACTGCCACTGAGTCCTGTCACAAAGGGCAGATCTAGCACAGGCTGTGGTGAGGCTTGTGTGTTTTCCTGGTGGGGAATCACCCTGCCTGTGCCTACCCACGGAGAGAGACCTTGGGGACTTTCCTGAGGAAAATGAGGTGGTGGCAAAGTCAGGATCTGGGAATGCCAGTCTGACTAGTAGAATTAGGATTCACTCCAGAAGGGGGTTTTTACTCATAACTTCCTCTTGAAAATGGGACTTTGACTCCTATGTCAGTAAAGACCTTTTAAAAACATGAGCTTTAACCCTTTTGAAAATCCCAGCCTTGATCCCTTCCACCAGTAATTTGCATTGGTACCATGTGAATGAAACTAGCCCAGTATGTGTTCTGGCATTACTTGCTTACTTGGAAAGTCTGACTATCTAGTCCTTCTATGTCTGAATTCTTTTTTTTTCTTGTCTCCAAGCCATCTGGGGCAAATGGGGTTTAATCTTATGCAGACCTTTGGAGCTGGTTTTTTCCTCCTCTTTTTTTTTTTTAATCAGACCTGAGGCATTTGGCTTAGAGCCCAGGGTGAATAAAGAGGAATAAAGAGGAGAGAGGAAGAGTATGACTGAAGTGAGAAAATCTGAGAGAGTGATGAGCACAGAAAGGTACAGGAGAGAAAGCTGGCTGCTGTGGAGGTGGAGGAGTAGTGAGTAATGGCAGTGCACACGGGGTGATGGCACGGACTGAAGGTTGTATTCCCCCCTGGAACTTGATGGAGGAGAAGGGAAAATAAGAGTGCATTCAGCCACAGGTTCTGGTGAAGTCTGACATGTCCCTGTGAAGAAATAATTGGATAATGTGCCATCTCTTCTAAGGATGACACAGGGCTGACTTAAAAAGGAGGTAGATATTAGTGTGGCAAACAGGAAGAAATAGGATTAGAAAACACAGGGGAAGAAAGGAAAGGATATACTGCTAGGCTGAGCAAGGAAAGACATAAAATGAACTGAAAGAGAAAGGAAAGTGTCACAGCAGCAGAAAGTTCAAGTGGAATATGATTTCCTTAATTCTCCAACTTTTCCAATATGGAGGAAAACCCAGCATTTGCAGAGAGAACTGATGAAGTCACAATTGGTGTGGCTGAGCCCTTTCCTTGCAAACTGAGCTGTAAGACAGGGACTTGAGATACCAGTTTTTTATATTTATATTTCAGCGTATTTTCAGAGAAGGGCTAAATTTTCAGGGCTGATTGTCACCTAGAAAGGGAATAGATTGTGGAATATTTAGAGAGGAGAAAAAAAAGTAAAGTCTTCATTATAGTCTCCATCAACTGAATGTGGTGGGAAATATTAATGCTGATGGCTTTTTCCATAGGAAAAAAGTGCAGGTGTGTTTTTGACCTGGATTTGCTAACCTGAGCTAGATAATTCAGATTAAATCAGATAAACCAAAGCAATTTGAGAGCCCTCAGTGTTATTTTTACCTGCCATTGGGCAGCTCCAATTAAAAGCACACCCTTGTAGCCTTACCCTGTGCGAGGTGGCTGTGTCCATGTCCATGTTGGCCCTGGGAAGCACCTCTGTGCAGTCACCATCCAAGGCTTGGGCTTTGGCTGTGCTGGAAGCTCTCAGCTCTTGTGCAGTGAGAGCTGGAATGATTGCTGGAGTTGCCCAGGATCAGACAGGGAGTCTGGCAGAGTGGAGGGGACTGAGTGGAGGCCTCTTGAACTGCAGCCCAATGCAAGGGATTGGATAAGCATAACACTTGATGTTGGGTTTCTGTTGAGAATATACACAATTAAGAACACTGAATTTCTTTCCCAAGAGCATTCACCAGTACTGATTTAAAATGTACTATTTCCACAAATATTCCTCCCAGAAAATTAATTTGTTGAAAGCAAATATAGAAAGGGGGCTGGCACACAGCTGAGGAAAGTAATGTTAAGGATTCAAATGAATCTTAAATCTCTTTTGCAATAGTACATTCCTGTCTCTAATTATGGCTCTGGGTGAGCAGACAACTGTAAAGTCACTCCTGGAAGGTGTACATACAGCAATCAGTGCGATAACAGCCTTGCAGGTCCACGTGGGTGGATGACTTGAGCACTATGGTAATGACATATGGAGCCTTCCCTCTCCCGGAGACAAATCCCAATCTAGCTCTGATCAATAGTGGGGTGAGCATTGGTGTCTGTGGAGAAGCTCTGTAACAGAGACATCCAGAGGCTGTAGAATGTTGGGACTCGGTGGCCACAGCTCTGCCAGGTCCGGGAGCAGCCCTAGGCAGGAATCCAGGCCTAGCAATTGGAGTCCATGGGCAATAGGCTCCTGTTGGGATACTGGCATGGATGGGGACTGCAGTGAGGAGGAGGTGACCACCCTTTCAAACCAACTCGACTTCTCTTGGTCGTGTTCATGTAAGGCCAGATGCACTTTTAGGTACTTGAAGCAAACAGATTTTGGACTAAAATAAAGAGGGATTTTGAGATGTACTGGCCTGTGCTACATAGGACATCAGCCTGTGTGATCCAGGGATTGTGGGAATCCTATCTGGGATGGCCTGGCCTGCCTGCACCTCTTGTGGTGGAGCTGTGTCTGTTCCCAGCAGCCAGACTGTGACACTGTGTCTGAGGCTCCTGCCCAGCACTCAGAGCCAGCTGCATGGTGTGGGGGCAATTTGACAGGAAAACAGCCTCCACCTTTTTTTTATTATTATTTTTTTTTACTTCCTTTCCCCCTCTTTTCTTGCTCCTGTGATACTCATATAAATGTCATTTTATTTAATGATGCCTTTGGTTTTATCTTCCTCATGACATTTTTCTTCCGTCTTCTTCACTTTTCCCTCCTTGCTTCCCTGCTGTTCCCACTCCTTTCCTTCCCTTCCTCCACAGTTTATGCCAGTAGATGGTGGTATTCAGCAAGCTCTTGGAGTGCCAGCGTCGCTCCCTCTGTCCCTGGCTGGCAGGGAGAGCTGCTCCTGTGTGCAGGCTTTGACTGTCACAGCAGTGCCCTGCATGAACAAGAAGCACAAGTTCTTCTAAGTTACTCTTTATTTTCCTGCTTCTTAACTCTGTGAAAGAGCTGTCAGATTGACAAAGAGTCACAAAGATCACCAGGGCAATCAATTATTTGTTGTGATGTATGGGATTTGGGAAAACTTTGTGTACACATTTCTGTGGGCTTACTCAGCCAGCTGGCAGAGGCTGGCATTGGTTTTGTAGCCTGTTGCTTGATAAAAAATAGGGCTGGAAATCATAGAATCATTGAAAGGCTTTATTTGGAAGGGAACTTAAAGACCATCTTGTTCCACCCCCTGCCTTGGGCAGGGACACCTTCCACTAGACCAGGTTGCTCAGAGCTCCATCAACCTGGCCTTGAACACTTTCAGAAATGGGCCATCCACAGGTATCTGTGCCAGAATTTCCTCCTAATATCTAATCTAAACCTACTCTCTTTCAGCTTGAAGCCATTCCCCCTTGTCCTGTCACTCCAGGCCTTGTAAATAGTCTCTCTCCATGTTTCTTGCAGCCTTCCTTCAGGTACTGGAAGGCCACAAATAGGTCACCCCAAAGCCTTCGCTACTCCAGATTGACCAATCCCAGTTCCCTCAGCCTTTCCTCCCAGCAGAGCTGCTCCATTCTCTGGTCACCTTGGTGGCCTTCTCTGGCTTTGCTCCAGCAGATCCATGTCCTTCCTGTGCTGGGGACCCCAGAGCTGGAGGCAACTCTGCAGGTGGGGCCTCACCAGAGCAGAGTAGAGAGGCAGAATCACCTCCCTCAGCCTGATGCCCCAGTGCTGGGGATGAGCCCAGGGAATGAATAAGATTGTCACCGGTGAAATAGTAGGTCTTGGGTCTGGATGCCCAATGCACTATTATTGGATTACAAAACCTCAGACCCCTTTAAACTCTCCTGTGTCAGGTACCAAGTTCATGGCACTTCAGCAAGTGAGTTCTCACCAAGCCTCACCCCTGCTTAGGGGCAGGATTTGCAGCAAGATGTTTCCTCTTATCATGGAGAACGTAATGGGACTGCACATGCTATGCACCCTCTGTGATGCCACCAGTGAAGGGCCTTAGTCCTATATGAGAGCACTGCTCTGCAGGTGAAGGTGAGGATACAGTTGTCTTTCACTTCTGCATGTGCTGCATTCGTTAACATGGCATCCTAGTCCTGTTTGGAAATCATTTTTATCCCATTTGAGTCAGCGGAAGGCTACACAGAAGTTACAGAAATTGGATAGAAGTTCTGTTAGGGATGAAAGCAAAGATTTTCAGATTTGATGGTGGGAGTAGCATGCAGAATTTCTTCTGAAAGAGGACAGGCAGCAGTACAAGCAGCACGTGTACTTTCGAGGTGCTGTTGGTTCCTGTTCTGCTCCATGACGCTTCCTGAAAAATCTAAGCAGCACTGGCCAAAGTTACTTTTAAAACAGAAAGGCCTGGGGTGTGAAACTCTTCCTACCTTGCTTTTAACACCTCTCTGCAGTTCTCCCTTGTGCTCTTTCCCTCCCAGGCAACTTTAGGGCAGGCTTGAGTTGGAATAGCATGTATCCTTCTCTGAGGTTGGAATTTGGACTCCCGTCCTATGGAGAGCTCAATTCCAGCAAAAAATCTGAACTAAATTTGCTGTTTACTATTAAGATTACAATTAGTCAGTTAAGAGTAGCCAGAAAATAAGAACTAAAATGTTGAGGTGTTGAGGTCAATGCTTTGATAGAAGTTTTTGGCTGGAAAATTACTAATTCAAATCTATGGAAAACTATGGAGAAATCTGAAGCTGTGCGCTGGGCAGGGTGTCTACTGAAAAGGATTTCACAGGTCTCTGGTATTCAAGAGTTGCTTAGAACTTGCTTTCTGTAAAAAGTTGCTTTAAACATTTTTACCTGAGATACAAAAACCTTGCTGATCTGAAGCAAGAGTCGCTTGACCTTAGAAATCTTAAACACAAACCTCAGAAAGACCTTGTGTCTTGTTGTAAGAGTTGCTGAGGTTTCGGTGCCCCAGCCTGTCACTGCAAACATGCTTATCTCTCCACAGTGATGTACCTCAGCAAGGCATCTTGTCCCAGGAAGTGTCTCTCTTGCTTTTGCAGTTGCAGCACACTATTGTTTCTTGTTCTAGCAAGGAGTGTTTCATAGCCAATGTGTCTCCTTCCCATTCTTTCTCCCCTTTGTCATTCCCTGGGGCTTTACCAGCCCAGTTGATAAATGTTCATCAGCATGCTGTGGATTACCTCATCCTAAGATAAGAACTCAATACACAATTACAATTCTATTTCCAAATAACTGTTGGCCAGGCTGTAATGCCTTTCCTCTTCCTAGGAGAAGAATATTTGATTTGAGCTTCAGAGTCAAGTCCAATGGGTTTTAATTCATTATTACTTTTTCAGTACTTCCCTTCTTTAATTTTCATCTAGTTTTCATGGATGTATTCCAAAGATTGCTGCCCCATATCTGAAGTTCTTTGAATAAAAGAAGCATGTTTTCCAAGATCCCGAGATGAATGATACCTGTGTCTCCTAAATGTTAGCAATGTTACTAATGCTGCTTTGTCTCCACATGTATTAATGGTAGGACTGCTTTAGAGATGCCTTTTCCATGTGGAAAAATTCTTCCTCTGTTATTTTTGATGTATGTTTTATCCAAGTTCCATTGCAACATGAAACAAAAGCAGGAACTACTATAAAGGGGAATTTCAACATCTGAAATGATGTTCCATTTTTTAAAATCAATGATACTTTCTGATTCACAATCAGCATGTTTGGTTTGGGATTGTCATTGAAACTGAGTTTTCAATGAAACCTCCAGAATTTTGCCAACATTGTGTTAGTTGAAGAAGCCAACTTCCTCCAGGAGAAATCTTGCCCAGTTCTCATCAGCAATGCTGGAAAAAACTATTGGATCCTGCAGAAGTCCCCTTCAATCAATGAAAAGGGGTAATGGGCTCTGGCCTTGCTTCTGTTTGTGTAACCCTGACCCACAGAGCTGCTGCTCTACCAAAGGATCCTGCTGAGAGCAAACCTTCCTCAGCATGGGGCTGGAATTGCCAGGGGTGCATTACAGTGTCAGTGGAGGTGAGCCAGTGCTTGGAACAACACTTGTCTGCAGGCTTGAGGTTGGTTTCCAGAGAAACATCTCAGGACAACTGAGGAACATTTCATTAGTCCTAAATCTAGGTCTCCTTTGCAGGAGAGAGCTGCAGCATGAGTAAGACCCATTTCTAGCCTGTTTGCCCGCTGCAATGCTGCTGTCCACCCTACTGGAACCAGCAGACCCCATTGTGGAAATGTGTTACTGGTCCTGTCCCTTGTTCTCAGCACTGGGTTCAGAGGGGCGGCTCCTGAGCAAGGCTTGTCCAGGTCAATAGTAATATGACACACACAGGTTTCTAATGAGCTGTTAATTTTAGGATTCCTGGTTAATTGCCAGGTAGACACTTGAGTGACTTTATAGAAAGTACAGCTCACTTCAGTCACCAGAACTGCTAGAACTGTCAACTAGTCTTGCTGAACCAAAGCACTAAGAAGCCATGAGTCAAACTTCTCAAACCATTCCGCTGGTTAAAAAAGATGAGATTTTGTAAATAATGCCTCCTGGGTGTTTATTTGACTGGTGGTTGTTCAGGTTCATGTTTCTATACTTCATTATCTGCAGCTGTTGGAGTTAGAGTTTTACTATTTCATTTTTTTCAAATAGCAGCTCTGATTGTCTCCCCTGAGATTGTCTCACCCATGTCTGTGTTTACAGGGTTTTTGTAAAGGTCTTAAAAATCGAATTGGCAGAAAGCTTTTGCCTTCTGGCCTATCAAGTTTAACTCACAAACTTGAGCATAATAACTTCCCCTGAAAATTCTAAAGACAAGCATTTGGGGCTGGCAATTCATTATCATGTTAACTTGGTTCACATGGCATGAGATAGAAATTATAATCTAGGAAATTATGTAATTTTGTGAGGATTATGTGGTCCAGGGTGAGTACCATCCATGTTAAATGTGCCAATAAAGCCTGCCATGATTTCTTAAAATGTGTGTTGAATATCAGGACATTGTGTTCCCACTGAAGGCAACAAGGAGAAAAAGAGTCCTCAGGGGGAACATACAGCATTTTTGTTAGGGAATTTGCTGCATATCTGCAAATTATAATATATTTTAGATAAGCAACTTTGAGCAATCTGTGTTAAGAAGGTATTAGGTGTTTTACAATATTCTCTCTCACAGCCTATTTCTGTAAAACATGTTAATTCTTTCTTAGTCATACCAAATTCAAGAGAAGTTTTGCCTGAGTAAGGAGTGTGGAAAAGGTCTCTGAGGGGCTTGGAGGTTTTCCTGTGGGTGAGCACATCCTGCACTGAGTATTTAATGAATCACACCCACCTTTCAATACAAGGGACTGACCATTTCCAACAGGAGGTCTGGGTAGGCCAGCTCTCATGTAATATTCCAAGCTCATAGAATTTTGGGCTTGGTGAGCATTGGGTGAGGAATAACATGTGGTGACACCTCTAGGAGAACATCCTGTGATGTCCCTTCTTAAAGGGATTCTTGGCTTTCCTCACAGGCCTTCCTTTTTCCCAACTTTTATCCGCTTGAACATCGAGGGAGGCGTTCTGCATGAAAGGCAGTTTTTATAGTAGGGAGGCACTAATGCAGGGCAGAATGCAAGGCCACGTCATTACTTTTTCTCTTTGTTCTATTTAAATAAAAGGGATTTCCTTTTCAGAAATTGTCATAATTTGGTATTATGAAAAGCTGAATAATGCTGGGATGAGTCTTCTCTTCAGCCCCTGAGCTCTCCATTCGGCACCTCTGCACACACAAGCCAAATGAAGCTGCAGGGTCTCTTTCCAGTTTGTAGAAGGCAAGGGAGAAAGTATTTAATTCCTCTTGTCTGTGGCTTCTTGGTAAAATGCCAGTTTGTGGAGTCCCAGACTTGCTCTGGGAACTTCTTTGGTAACCAAAGATGTACAGGTGGTTTCTCTTGTATTCCAGGACTCTCCAGGTGTGTGCAAAGTATAAAACAGGTACTGATGCTGACAAGATATTCATGCCAGCTCCTGTCCTTTCATCTGCAGTTGGTAAGGAACTTCCTTTGAAATTTTTTTTTTACTAGAAGAAAGAAAGTCTCTCTGAAGGATCAGTGCCATTGCAGGGAAAGGAAATGGCTCGTAACACAGGACATCTCCCACCTCCATCTCTTTCATCCCCTACCAGAAGCTCCACTTCAGCACCCAAAGTATCCTCAAATGCAGCATGCACTATCTTGTATTAGGCTTCCCCAGATACTGTAACTTGCAAGAGGAGCTTCAAGGGCTTTAGACTGAAGTGAAGATCGTGGTTAGGTGGGGGATTTCATACCCCAAGCCCTCTGGGCTTGTGTGCAGAAGTCTCTGACATTTCAAAGCTTTCTACAGGGAAATAAAATAGGAATGCTTTTACTCAAGTCAACCCTGGGTAAGAATTCTGCAATTCCATCAAAATTAATTTCTTTCTAAAGACAAAACATCAGGTTGTTTCCTTGGTCTTTCTTAGGTTTAAATTAATTTTTCCTTTAAAAAAAAAAATCAGCAGGAAATTACTGCATTTAAAAACCCAGGAAATCTTTTTTGTTTTTTAAACCTTTTGGTAGAAAATCTTTCTCACTTTCCTCTGGTTGTGATCAGAATCTCGTCAGCATTTCTCAGGTGTTATCTAGATCTAATCTGAGCATGCACAAGGAGATACTTGAAGATGTCACACTGGCAGATGTATCTGAAAAGCATTCCCTGGAACAAGCTCCGTGCAAGTCAGCGGTGGGGGAAGGGAGAGGAAAACTTAATTTTAAGCTGTTTGGGAGAGGCACTGTCATTATGTGCTGTATGCATTAAATGCAAACACAGAACAGGTTCAGGTCTGTGGCTGGTGCTCTTAGGTGTGACAGCAGTACAAATGAAATAATAAGATCAGGTAATCTCAGTTGGTCATTAACCCTGCAGTAAATGCCTGTTTCATTTACCAGGTAGGAGCACTCAGGGACCTCAGCTGAAATTGGCACCTTATTGTGCTAAGCACACACAGACACCTAATTAAAGACAGTCCCTTTCAATGAAGTGTTTTTTTGGTATAGATGGGCAAGACAGATAAAGGATGGGAGTGAGAAAGCATCACCATCCCTGTTCCACAGAGGGGGAGCTGAGGAACTCCGGTCTCACAGGACTCTGCCGTGGCTTTCCTGTGCTATCCCGAGGACATGCTGGGGGCTAGCAGGGTCTCACACCCCAGCCCTGGGCTTCAGCCACAAGGCCATCCTTCCCCTGCATCGAGTTTCTTGTTACTTAAATAGAAACCTCAATTTACATGTTCCTTGTTCCTCTTTAAAAAAAGCTCCCTGACCATTTTGGTTTCTCTCATCCTCTCAGTGTGTTAGTCATCATTTAAAATACACACAATGATTAAAATGAGTCTGATCATGTTCAAGTACAATATTTCAGGGAGGCTACTTGGTGTGACTTGCATGAGGACATGAAATGCCAGAAGGACCAGTGCAATCAACAGCAAATCTCGGTGCCAAAAAGAGTGGGTGGGGTCATGTGCCGTATACAAGGGATTCATAAATGTTTACTATAATTTGCTGCCTGATTATATTTGACCTCTGTGGGTTGGCACATGTACTGATTTATTGCATCCATGCTATCTTAATTACCAAGGACAGAGCTGAGAGTTTTTTGAAATTAAAAGGGACTTATTTTCCTCAATTACTTAAGTGCAGAGGCTCAGGCACATACACAGTTGTATTTTTCTATCAAGAGAATATATGATCTGTACAGCCAGTTACACTTGTTTGTGGTTCCCTGGACTTTGGGTATGTGCAGAGGCAGGCACTCAGTGCTGGCTCACACAGATATGTTTACCAAGACTTAGCAAACTTTTCCTTCTCCCACTGCTGGTTCTGCTTACAAAATATTGCTCTTCCGGGTCTCAGCTGGAACTGGAAGGCAAAATGAGGAAAGTCTCTGAAAGGTTGCTCCCAGTGTTTTTCTAGCCCAGCTGGATGCAGGTATTATTGGAGACCTCATGAGAAGGATTATTCCAACAATATTTTCACTCTGGCTTCATGGACTAAGGGATACAAACAACTTTTAAATAAGTATCCAAACTTTTCCTTGCTTAGCCAAAGTCAGACACTGGAGCTTTTGACACAGCCCTGCTAACGTGTACATTGTTGGGCCACTTTAAGTGAATGACACTGAGCAGTTGTATAGCAGGTCAGCAACAATTCACAAGTGCTTGCATTTAATTTTTTTCTAGTTCTCATGTTGAAAATGTCTCTGTATAATCAGGTCAGACATTAGGGAAGCTGATTTTCTGTCAGCCATAGCCCTGTCTTGACTGTTGCAAATTTAGGCAAAGATGATGAGAAGCGGTTTACAATCTGAAGTTCTCTGTCTGGGACTTGAGACTTCCTCAAAGGCTCCACCTTTCAGAGGCCCTTCCAGTGTAGCCTCTAAAAAGTGAAAAGTCCAAATTGCTCTTACCTTTCTTTTCCTCACTATTGCACTGCTGTGTGCAGATAAGATACATCACTGAATCTATGGATCAGAAGTTGTAGACTTGGTACTTACAGACTTTAATCTTGTTTCACATTAGTTGTACTCACACATAACTCAGCTGCAGCTGGTGACATTTTTCTTCATGTCAGACATCAGTGCAGTGCAGTGATTTTCAGCATCTGGTTCTGGGACCCCAAGAATCCTCTGCAGGATCCAAGACAAGTGAAATACTCACATCTCTTCTGTAAATGGAAAAAAATTGTGAACTCTGAACTGTTATAAGAAAGGTGGTAATTCAATTTCTGTAAATCTCCATGATAGTTCATCTCATACTCATTCCAGGATTTAAAATACATAATGCAAGCACAGTTTCATATAGAAATGTGTTTCTCCCTTTAACAGATCACTTGTTGAGAAAGCAGCTATCCCCATCCCAAGTCTGTCTTCTTTTGCAGAGTGTAGGGAGGAAATGGAGAGACTGAAATATCCCTGTGTGTGTGTGTGAGCTGCTCTCAAAATCCCAGCTAATGTAGGACAAACCAAGCATGACCCCCTCAGTCCAGCCTTCTAGCCCCCCTTGCTGTCACACCTCTTGTGCTACTTGTGACAGTACAGCACAGAGAGGGGAACAGTCCCTGGGTCACCCACTGTGCACCTACATGGCAACTGGAGGTGTGATTGCAGTGCAGATAATCAAATAACAACGAGCTTTAATCTTCCCAGGGCTTAGGGCAGGCTGGACAAGCCTGCCCGGGATGCCACATGCATATTCTAGAGCCAGTGCCTGAACATGGTGTCTCCACGGCTTAAGGTATCCAAAGGAACAAGTTTGGAGCTGGTCAGTGTGCTGCTGTTGTGGCTTTGACTGCAAGGCAAAGTCACAGCTGCAAATTAAGGTGTTGGAAGTTCTCTGTATGGAATTACTATGGAGATGCTCCCGGTTCTGTCCCAACCTCACGTCCCATTGCTCTCACTGCTGTGAATCCCGAAGGACTTGCAGTTGGAATGTGCACAACATCTCTCTGTGTAGGCAGAGGTGGATCTGGCATTCTTAATGGCCATGCCAGAAGGGCAAAGTGATCTGGAAACAGAGCAAATTGCCAATCCAGGCCCATAATAATGACAACAACAAATATTTTTCCCTACATCAGGATCTGTTCATAGACCTGTGTAACAAAAGGGTATTAAATACATAAGACCCAATCATGGAGAAAAGTGGGAGAAGGGCAAAAAAATTTTAAACTTGAGACAACAAAGGAGAGAAAACTGAAGTGTTAGTATGTAAATACGGACTATATATACACAGATACCCGTGGAATGGGGAGCTGTCTCTGTAATTGTACAGGACCAAAGGAAGAAGAGAATCATAAGGAACACAAAGCTTTCAAACAGGCCCCTGTAACAAGTCAGAACTAACCCTTAGAGTGAGATTGGAGGGAAATCAGCCTTGTAGAAACCTAGAGAGCCAGTTAGTAAAGAATTGTGTAATTAAACCTCTGCCTCCAATGGCAGCAGAGTCCTGCATGAAATCATGGCTCTACTGAAATCAGTGGCAGAAATCCCAGTGATGTCAGTGGAGCAGCTCCTGGCATTTCCCCATAACAATCTCTGCTGGTTCTGCTCCTGAGCTGTGGGACTGTGTGTGGTACCACAGTCTGCATGAAAAGCACAGGGCAGTAATAGGTAGATTCACACATGCACTGAAAACACGTTTTTCAGAAATGCGGCTTTCCTATTAGGCATGTTTCTTTGAAAAGTGTTTGTTTTCTTTGGGATGTGAAATCTTGAAAAACAGTAACTTTTCAGCTGAAGCAGATAACCATCCTGAAAAATGTCATTCACCACCCTCTTGAATGCCAGTGTTAAGGGCCTGGCTGCAATAGTGCAGCCATATTTTACCTCCATGTCAAACCTCGTGGCACAAAACCCTGTTCTGTTTGGTGAGCAATGCAGAAGCCGAACTTGGCGGCCTCCGTGGACAAAACCCTGTTTGTCCAGCTGCTGCATAGGAAAAATCAGCTTCTTCCCAGGATAAGCCAGCATCTTGCGTGTATTGTCAGCTCTCCAAGGGTAACAGCACCCCAGGCGGAGTCCCTGGATGCGGGAACTGGACCGGGACCGACTGTGCTAGTCAGTAGAGGGGGGCAGAGAGCCACACACGGAGCCGAGTCCGCGCTGGGCTGCACAGCTTCGGGAGCAGACGTGTGAGAAGTGGCGATGTGTGCCGTGTTTTTACAGTGCACTGGAGGGTTGCTCAGTGGGCAGAGACCCCGTGTGCTTCGGTCATACAGGTGGAGAATAATAGCTCAATAAAAGAGCATTGTTGCATAGCTCTACCTTAAAATAAAGAATAGTTTTGCAAACCAAATTCAAAGCCATGACAGGCAAGGCTTTTCATTTTATCTGCTGCTTAAGGGCCTGTCTCCAAAGGGAAAATATGTTCTTATTTAATTGCATCTTTTCTGGCAGAGTGCATTATTATTATTATTACTATTATTATTATTATTATTATTATTATTACTACTACTACTATTATTGTTAGACATATTAGAATGAGCTGTATGCTGTAATATCCTTCATTGCAACCACATTGATTAGCACTGAGAATGTAGTATAATATTAGCACGAGGCACACTGGACTCGTTGGGCCTGTCCTGTTTGTTACTAATTACACATGTATAAAATATATCAAATGAGAGGCACAGCACCTATAGAGATTCCCAGCACCTCCTGCTACGCCGAGGCAGGAGCTGCAGTGTATGAGAGCAGTAACCAAATCCTGCGAGCGTGTTTACATTCTGAACTTACCAAATCTTCCCAAGTGGAATGCAGGGTCCGGTTTCAGCCAAGGAACTGTTAGCAGTGAGTGAGAGTTAATGGATCAATCTGCTGTCTCTTGTCAGTGCTTTTACTGTTGACTTCTGGAATGTGTTTGATGAAAAGAAAGCAACTTCTTGAGACAGAAGATACAGATGTAGCATGTTAAGGTTGGGACCTACACGAACAAAAAGCAATGTTATCAGTGTTTCGCTTCCCCGGTGCTGCTTGCCAAAACTGACAACAGGATAGCAGCAAAGCATTTCCTATTTTAACTACCCTAACTGCACATTAACCGTTTGCTCTGATTCTTTTTGGAGACACAGTCAGATGTTGAGCTGGTGTTACAAGTGAAAGATGCTGGATATTTAATTGGGACCGTGTTGTGCAGCCCCTTGCCTTTCTGTGGCCAGTGGAAGATAATTAAAATGGAATTTGTAGGATCATTCAGCAGACCAAAACCTGCTGGCTGGCTGTGCTTTCTGTGCTGCCCACCATGCAAATTTTATGGGATGCCCTCATTCTCCTTGTATCCTGACAAGGCAGTCTGTGACCCAAACTGCAGTGTGATTTTGGGGCACGTGGTTGTACCCACCCAGCAGCATGCAGTGCTGTGAGGCGGTACCCAGGCCAGCTCTTGGGAATGCTGTGCTGAGGGCTATCCACAATCAGATTATATCCCACTCTTGGCTGAATAGTAGCCCAGCACCAGGATATTACTCTTCTACTGGAGCCAGGGTGTTAAGAGTCAGCTCCGATGTGCCTGCTCGGTACTATGGATACCCTTGTGCTGGGTAGACATAACCACAGAGGCTAAACCCCAGATCCATGGAGGTATTTAGGCTTTTAACTCTCACTGAAATGAACAGGAGTTAAAAGCCTAAATACCTTCGGGGATTTGGGCCTAAGTGGCTTACAGAAAGCCTGTGGCACAGCAGAGGCTCAGGTATTTTGACTCAGAGGCCAGTGCCTCCGATATGAAATCATTCTTGCTCCCTACATCTGGTAGCAGTTTGCATTCACATTTCCCAGCTCGGGCCATCAAAAATATGCCCATGCTTAGGACAGGAGGTGAAGAATAATTTAGGTAATTGAAACTACAGCAGGAATGCGGTTCTGTCAGAGGGCTGTTGCCTGACCTGGAATTTAACCAGACAAGTAGGGATTGGGGAAACTGCAGTGCAGCTCTCGCCTTTCAGGTGCACGGAAGGCAGTTAATTTCTCTGGTAGAAGGGGGATAAATAATTGAGCTTATGTGTCTGTTAAAAAGGAAGCCATATTGCTGGGAATGAAAGCAGGAGGCGTGCCAAACACTTGCCTTGTTATCCACATGACTGTTTATCAGTTATAAGTAGAGCTGAGCCAATAATTCTTAATGGGTAATTCATATGATGAATATCTCCCCCTTACACTATGTTTGAATGGTGTATGAACCAGCCATTACTTTCAAATATTTATTTACTAGTCACAATTATTTGTTTAATACTGTGAATAATTCATGGCTTGTGGAATGTTTTCAGGCACTTCTCTGAAAGTAGCCAATACCCAGGCTATTTTCATTGGGCAGAGAAGTAAATGTCGCCTTTTTCTGATTACGCCAGTGTTAACTGAGGATAACTTGAAGTCAAAAAGCTGGATCCTTCACTGATGTAATTTGGCATAGCTCCATTTTTTTCCATTGATTTCAAATGACCAGTGTTAATTCACACCAACTTACTTGATGGCCCTGAAAAGAAGAATTGTATGAAAGAAGAATGACTCCCATACCATATTGTCCCAGGACTGGCTAAATGTACTGCATTTCACAGTCACATCTTTTCATTAAAATTCTCCTATGTAGAAATTCAAAATTCACATTTAAAAATATCATTCTGCATTAATATCTCCGTTACCTGTTAATGAGTAGCTCTGCAGTGAATTATGCTTGTGTGATTGTACACACAAAGCGACAGTTCTTGCAGAAGTAGCCTGAGTTCAGTTTTTATTTTCAGGGCACGGGGAGAAATTGTTTTGAGGACAAATCTGTGGCTTGTGTTGAGGTTAACCTGAAAAACTTCCTTGTTCAGTGTGCAGGACTTTTCAGTTCCAGTATTACTTTTACCATTACAAAATCTTCCCTTATATAAGTCTCGCTGACGTCAGTGGAGCTTTGCCACTTGTATTTGCCTTATCAGATTTCCAATCCTTAAAGCTATTTGAGAAGACATTTTTAAGTGCCTTCTCTGCAGTACCAGCTAATGATGGGAAAAGCAGAGCAGGGAGTTGTGTTGGACTGTGTCTCTCTGATTGTTGCACCGGTTGTCCATGGTCTCCAAGGGGTGTGTGCCGGAAGGATATGAAGCACCTCATGCCTTGCCTGTCTTCTGCATCTAGCCCTCTCTGTCCCAGTTCCCTTTATCACAGCAGTAAATTGCATGTGGTGATGCCACAAGAGAAACAGGTATGAATTAAGGGCTTGGTCCTTAAAAGCAGATTTCTAGGTAGTTTCTGTTTCCAGATTCCCAGAGCCACACACCAGGCCTGCACTCAACATTGCTGCAAATTTCCCAGCTAAATCTGTACATATCCATGTTTTTCTTTGGTATTTCTTGTCTAGCTGTACAGCAAAAACTGTAAATGCTGTCACTTGGCTTGTCACCATAATGTGACCGTGGTCTTGGCTGTAGGATCCTCGTGTTCACAGCAAAGGGATTATTAACAGCACTTCCTAGAGAGAAGGTTTTCTTTCTTCTCCTTTGTTGCTGCTCTTTGGCATTTCCTCTCCACTGGTGCTATGGCTCTGAGAAATACAAAAGCATAAAGAAAAAAATCACATTTCAGAAAGATCTGTTGCTTTTTTTGCTGAAGTAGCACAACAAGTTTGAATGTTAAAGACTCTACGGAGACTAAATGTCCAGGTGCATGTCATTGCTCACTACATGTAATTTACTAATGAGTGGATCCAGACAAACAAACTGAGGATCCAGCATGCCCTCTGGCTGCTTATAAAAATGGGGAAAGATAATGAAGTGTTGTGAATCAGGGCCTTTCTGTAGCAGTGAGGCATGAAAAAACTGGAACACAACAGCTTTTGCTGTTCGGTACCAAATATTATATCAACAGATCTGTACCCAACCATGGGAGCAAATCAGTTTCACAAACCTTAATATATTCACACAGTTGGCTGTTTAGTATTTTTCATGTCTCGTGTTTCATGTTTCTGGATGTTTCCATTGTGAAATTTGTATATGTTTGGGTTTTGGCTATGCAAAGGTGAGTGTGACTCTCAGAAAGGCAGAGCTGCTGACCTTTCTTTAATCACAAGCAAATGCGGGTTGATGGATATTGTGGTACTGTTGGTCTCTTCTGCTGAGCGAACATTAGTGAAAGGCCTTCTGAAAAACAGTGGGATCTTTGTACTGCAGGCTGCAGCTCAGTAGGAACACACCTGATTGCACCAAGGTCTTTTTAAGCAGAGCCCTGCACAGTGTCAAGGGAAAGTGTTTTATTGTAAGTGTAGGGAAGAGCAGATGCATAGAAGAAAGGACAAAAAAGAAGTGAACCAACTGACCTGCTAAAAACACAGCCCCTTTTGGGGATTCTTGGCAGAGAACCTCTTTGTCTTCCAACTACTGCAATGGTGCAACCTTCAGTGAGAAAGGACTGCTGTGAGCTGAAAGATATGGTACCTTTCTGTATAAAGACCTTCCAGCCAGTTCAAAGAGTCAAAGGTTCTTCTTCAGCCATGTACTGTCATTACAGCTGTTTCCTGGGCTGTGATTGAGGGCTCAGTCCTGCAAACACTTGGTTTCCCATTTGTGTTTGTAGTTGTGTGACCCTCTGTTCCTGAAGCCCAGTCCTCAGAGACACGGAGTCGTAAAATTGTCCTTATGGACAGCAGGAGTGACAAGGACAAAAAGCACACCCACACCCTCACAGGGGAGCAGGTGCCCACGTGCTGGTGCAGCCACACCGTGCACTGCTGTCTGGGGACACTCCTGTCACCCTGTACAGACCTGCATCAGGTGTTGTACTGGGCTGTTGCAGCACAACAAAATAGCCTTGGCACGGTGTCACACTGACTTGGTCACACTGCTACAGCTCTCCCTCTGTAGCCACCTCAGGAGATGTTCGCTCAGAAATCCCTAAAGCATTGAGTGGGTGTCAGCACATGTGTATCCTCAGACACTGGTCCATGCCCAGTTTGGGGATGCCTCTAAGGGGCACACATGCATTAGCATTTCATTTGAGCTAATAGCTCTGAAGTGAGTCTCCCAGTGATCCCCACTGGACTGCACGTTTACATCACAGAGTGGTCATGGAGGACATCAACTGAATTCCTCCAGGATGGCTTCAGGACTGCACCTGGCATGGACCAGCTCGTGCTGGTTGCTGTTGCTGTTGGACTGCAGCTAGTCTGAAGTAAAGCATGCAAGGAATGGAGACATCCCATGTGGATGTCAGGTCCTTGGTACTGACTGTTTCTCTCTGTGTATCTGTTCCTCTTGTTCTGCATTACTTGCTCTTACATATGTGGTCAGAGCTGCCACAAGTCCCATCCCAGCACACTGGCCTTTCTTCCCCTCTCTCCTCGGCTGTTCTGATCAGGCCATTTTCAACAAGTGTGTAAGAGTTGGGGAAATCAGGTTTTTTTAAAACTCTCCATGTGCTTACAGTGATTTCTTTATGTACACACTTTGATGAATGGGAAGTGGTGGTTCGATCAGGCAGCACAAAACCTGGACTTCATGTACAACTGCAAAGCTCCAAGGTGTGTGAAGGACAAAGGATGAATTTCTTTCTCTTTCTCTCCCCTTGTTGAATAGTATCTGATCACATCTCATGATAGTCCCCTTCCCCTTACTTGCACTCATGTAATTACCAGCCCTTGCTCTTTCGTGCTGCCTCTGGAGACTGACACTGTTGCAGCATGTATTTAACTTTTCTATGGACCCTCTGGGGTAAAGATAGGAAGAAATACTGAAATTAGATGTAGGTGGGGTAGCAATGATAATTATGTTGGATCATAACTTCCACTGATCTAATTAATGCCACCTAAGTTGTGGCTTATGCAATTGCGGTGATTTATTGGTGATATTCAGAGTTGGCAGAATGCTGTTTTTGTGGAGAGCCCGTGGCTCTGATACATGGAGTGATAGAAGCTGGATTTCATGAGCATGGTGCAGTACAGTTACAGTTTGTGTAAGAGGCTGAGAGGTGCCTGTTTGTGATGCTCTTCAGAGGCACTGGAAATGGGTAGGATTAATTGTGTAGGCTGTGCGGCCCCATTGACTTGTTTGCAGCCCAAATCCCTTCACGCTGCTCTTAAAGTGATGTTTTCCTATTGAATGTGGTATAACAAGCTCTAGGTGTTTCCAGCATTAAGTGACAGTAAAAGATGACTCTCACCTAAGTTCCAGTTTATGTATTTGTTTTATTACTCAGGATATGTCTGGATTTTAGAGCTGAGTATGTTAGGAATTTAGTTACAAGTTGAAACCACTTTATAATGTGTGGCTATAAAGATCAAAGTTTGCAAAGCCAACCTTGGAGAGCCCGGTCCTGCTCTTTCAAGGCTCATCAATCATGACTTAGTTCTGGCCCATCTCACATGATTTTACACCATGTACTGTCATTCAGATAAATGTTTACCCATAGCAGCAGACTGACCAGAGACTCCAACAATTCTTAGGCAAGTATTGCCATTGGTTCCTGGCAGCACGTTTTTTTATTTACCTGGTATCTCTTTTTCCTCCTCAGATTTTTTTCTTTATCTCACAATTGATAATTCTAGGTATGTGCCTTCTGCCAGTGGCACACTGGGAGTTCTCCTTTCTTCCAGTTGGAAAAAACCAAGATCACTGTAAGATCAAGATAAAGATCTTCCTTGGTTCCCCCTGGGTGTTTGCTGAGGACCATTGCATTTGTACTTGCTGAAGTTCTGCAATGCTCTGCCAGCCCATGTAGCAGCAATAACGCAGGAGAAACCAGAATAAAGGTTTTGTCAGTTAGTCTGACCATACCTATGGTCCTACCAGACAGGTCACTCAGGAAGAGTTGAGGTGAACCAGACTCTTTTTGTACCACTGCTGTCAGTCTGTGCTGTGGCACTGGGCAAGTCACAGTTATTTTTGGCTTCCCATTCTTTGCTTCTGTTTTGGTTGTGAGACCCTTCAGTAGAGTCCAGACTTTTACACACAGTCTTAGGAGGCTTCTCAATGACACTGGAGTCAAAAACAATATCTTTCCACAATTCGTCATCCCAACTTTGCCTTCAAAAACTGAAATTTCTAGTTCTTATGACAGATGCCTTGGTGAGAGATATAAGAACAACTGGTAGACACTGGGATCACTGGCAATTCTGACTTTTTATGTCTTCCTAAATTATTTTTTCCTCAAGATACTAATTCTGTCAAAAACTTTAAAAAAAATTACTTTTGTCTCAAATAAAATGCATTCTGCTATCTGAACCAAAATATTTATTACTTTGTTAGACTTAATTTTTTTTAAGAAAGTGATTTTAAAAGTAAAACAATTTGTTCAATGGAGAAACTCAGACTTCTCTAAATATTTAAATAAAAATGAGTATCTGTATGTTAGCTCTAACATCAAAATGTAACAGCTGTTAACTTTGGGGTTCAGTTTTGCCTACTCTGGTGACAGAGTTTGAAAGAGTCAGTGGGATAAAATGCTTTTCGGTATTTTTGAGACCTAACATTTTCTCTACTATTTCTGAGTGAACTGTTTTGTGGAAACCCAAAGAGAAAACTGAGTTTATAGTCACTTGTCATTTAAGGTACGGAATTAGAAATGGGAGTTAATCTGAATGGCTGTTCAAATAACTCATTTGTTTCCTTGATGAAATGGCTGTTTCCGTAGATCCAGCCCAGTTTTTTTGCCTTGTGCTACCCATGGCTCCCAAGGATTGCTAGGAAGAATAATGAGAAATGTAATTTGCTTGTTATTGTGTCTGTCAATGTCATGGCTGGAGGGTCAGAGTCATATTTGACAGTGAAAAGCCAGATTTTCAGAAGTGATTGCTTAGCCTAGGTTTTTTTGGTTTTTTTTTTATTGTCCTGTGTTTGGATATGGAGAGAAGCTCAAAGGACCGAGCCTTATTTTTGAAGGTGCCTGAGAAAGAGTCTCAGGCAGAACTGTTTCCTGTTCTACTTTGTGCCTTTGAGGGTGCAAGAAAGTTGCATCAAAAGGGAAACCAGCAAAAAACACGAAACAGGGAAGCATGGTTGCATTATCATTCTGAAGAAGCATTTTTATGCAAATGCATGTAACAGTTAAAATAAAGCTCATGTTATGTTGCCTTTGACTTTTGTAACTGTTGGGGTGTGACAGGATTTAAACTTTTCATGGCATGCCAAAAATATTTCTTAACATAAAGTTACTTTGCCTAGCTAATGTAATTATGTCCATTACTCACGGGGATTCCATCTTGTCCTGCACTTTGTCTTATTCCCGTATTTACTGCTGCCGGCAGCCGGGGCCGGGGCTGATCCCGGCCTTCTGATGTGTCTTGCTGCTGCTGTGCACCCCAGGGCAGCCTGGAGGCTTCACAGAGGAGGAGGAGGATGGGCATCCAGCTCTCTTGAGGGCTGGGAGGACAGAAGCTGCTGGGGTGGGGTAGAGCTTGGAGGTAAGGTAGGATTTGAGCTGGGGACTGCTGCAGAGCTGAGGCAGTGCTGGGAGAGTTGCAGTGGGTGAATCCCCTCTGGAGTCATGAGCTCCCTCCCCAGCTGGAAGAATCCCTGTGGATAAACTGAGTTGACAGTGGCTGGGGCCGGGGGGGCTGGCTTGAGTGGGGAGCAGGTTTGTGCATGTCCTCATGTGTAAGGTTATGGAGGAGTCTGGAATTGGTGAGGGGATAAGCCTATGTTTGGCAGTGATGGGTTCCTCTGCTTGGATCTTCACCTAGGGCTGGCTGGGATTTGGGTTAGAATTTGGCTCTTTGGCTGATTTCCTTGAGAATTAGGTGGTATAGCACTGGACGGGAATTTTAAAGGCACTCACCAAAACCTCCTCTAACCTGCAAGAGGGCAAAAGTTATTTCTCCCCATTGGTCCCCATCACTTCCAAAGGAGCTGTTTGTCCATCCTCTCAGGGCAGAGCCTGGAAGTTCAAGACACAACGCCCCTGTGAGCACAGGACCGTGTGGGTGCACCTCTGCCTGCCCTCCTTTGCAGGGGCACGGGCAGATGCGGAGACCCAGAGCCTCAAGTTGATTTGATCTGTACCTGCCTCTGTGACTACGCCTGGCTTCCTCTGACCCAAATTACCTAACCCAGCTGGTATTTCCTTCCTCATATTCCTTCCCTTACATCTACACATCTCACCTGCTATAGTTTAACTGGCTGCACTGGGGGGAGCGTTGGGGAAACCATGTGCTAACGCCAAGCCCACCTCTGCCCTTCTCCATGCCTGGCTTAGAGAGACACTGTGTATGTGGAATTTTTAACATCAAAAGTTTCAATTACAGCAGGAAATGTCAGGCCGACAGAGTGCGACTGTTCCAGGTTTCCCATAAGGAATACTCCCACCCCTACTATTTACCCATATGGAAAAAACAACCTCTGATGGTATTTTTTTAAGTTCTCAGGTAAACGGAGCTGAATGGTATCATCACATACATGGCAGGCTTTTTGCAGGAGTTGAAAAAGTGTAAATCACAGGGTCCACAGCCTTTACAGTGCCTTTTTCATGAAAGAAAATCCCAGGATACAGGCTAAGTGGGATGGGGGCCGTTTGAGAAGCAGCTTAACCTCCAGCAAGTTAGCAGTCTCAGGGAACACAGTGCCATGACCAACAGAGCTGTGCACCTTCAGCAAGAACCTGGCTCTGCCTTCTTGGTGCTCTCTCTGAGGTAGCTGAGACAGCAATAAGGTCTCCTCTTCATCTTCTCTCCTAGAGGCTGAATAAATCTAATTCCCTCAGCAACTCCTTGGTCACTGTGAGCTCCAACTCCTGATCATCTTGGTTTGTCTCTCCTAAGTTCATCCAGAAAATGTATCTGCAATATGTCTTTCAGGTTACTAGGAAGCATTAAGCTCAGATTTACTGGAAGCAGTGTAAGGCTTTTACTGTGGCCTCAGAGCTCTCCAGTGGTCTCAGGTCTTGCTCCCCAGTACAGAGCCACTGCTGAGATGGCTAAGACAGCCACCTAATTCACTGCACTCCTGCAGGGACTCCATCACTTGCCTCAAGCAGGAACAGGTCATGCTTTTAATGACAGTGTTCAACCTGTGGGATGTTTTGGTCATACTGGTTCCTGGAATTGCAACTGGGGCTTCCAAACAAGCCTGGGGGACTTCAGTGGTCAAATTAAATTAGTAAATGTGGTAAAGAATTTGGCACTTGAGTCACCTGGCTCTTCAGGATAATTCCAAACCCAGGCTCACTCAATGTATGGTCCAGCTAAAGAGTCCTTGCTCTGAAGTGTTTGGAAGTGTTTAAGCTGTTCAGATGGCTCCAGAAACTGCTGCCTAATGGGAAGTGTCTGTCTTGGTGTGTGCTGTGTGCACAGAGTGGCACTTATTCACTGGAGGGATGTTTTGTGGGACATCACTTGGCAATGTCCTGTGAAACCTCACTGTGTGTCTCTGCAGGCCAGCACAGAGTCAGAGCACAGTAAAATGATTCTGCCATTGTGGTGGCACAGTGCTTCTGGTGAGGGCAAGGGGAATGCAGGGATTCAATTCTATGGAAAATGGTGAGGTTCTGAAATGTGTTTTTATTCCACAGGAAGATGAAATGTTTCTTGAAAAGAAAATGAAAGGGACGGAGAACTTTTTAAAAACATCTTTTACGTTGCTGGTTAAGGAGTTCACCTGGGTAGAGGGACTTGTGCATTGAACTTGTTGCCCTTGGTGAAACAGAGCAGGGATTTTTACCTATACCATATGAGTGAGCCTGAGTAGTAGTGAAGAGAGCTCTGTCCACAGCAGGACACAGGGACTTTTGGGATGGGTTGTATTCGCAGCATTACCTGGAAGATGGAAAGAGAACACATCAGTGAGCAGATCCAGCCATGGCTTTACCCATCGGCTCTATCCTCACTCCTCAGCTCAGCTCTGGCTCACGTGGCACTGGGAGGACCCTCACAAACTGAGGAGCAGGATGAAGGACATGAGATAGGGTGGGAGAAGGCATCCTCCAAATACAAGTTTAATGGGTGTCAAGGGTGGTTTGTTTGTCTTTTTTTTTTTTTTTTGGAAGTAGCTTATTAACTATGGGAAAAAGTATAATGCTATTCCCCATGATGTAAATCTGTAGATATTTGAATTGATGGAAGAAATTTGCAACTTGTATAAACAGACACAGCTCTGTGGAGTCACAACAAATTATATCAGCTAAGAATATAGTTCATATATATAATTTTTAATGGTCTCATTCTTCCATGTAAGAAAAGGCAAGGAAATGGGAGATGTAAGGGCGAAAGCGAAGGAAAAAACAGCACAAGATTTACAAAGTCTTGGCCATCACTTTTCTCAGCCTCTCCATGGAAAACATCTGCATGTTACAGATCACTTTGATGTCTTCCATACAAACTCTGGTCTCTTAACCCACTGAATGATACATTCACAGGGCACTGCTTCCCTGATGGCAGCTGCCCTCGCTGGGAACAGGGAAGCTGAATATTGCTCAGAGCAGCTGAACATACACCACCTGCTGACTCCAGTGAGTTCATTCCACTTGTCTGTAAATATAAAATATTGAAAGGGTCACAATTATTGTTCCTTTGGAGATATTAAAATTTAGAAGCTGCTTCTAATGACTGATGTATAGCAGTAGAGCGTGATCTTTCCATGGAAAGTTGATGGCTACTACAAGATAAGCCTTGTGTGGGTAAAATAAATAACATCTTTCTCTTAGGACCTAATGCATGTTTGGTTAACCAGTGGTGCTGAATTGAATGGGATTATCTGTAATTATACTAGAGAACCACACAGCTTTCTAATTTCAGAAATCTGCAGGGTGAAACACTAACCAGTACTGCAGGAGATCAACAGAGATGTTTGCAGAGGTCCCTCTTGGGGCTTTATGTCTACCTGAAAGAACCTGGCTGAGCAGTTCTGTGCCAAGCCTTTGTGCACAGTGGAGGTCTCATGCTTTTGTTGCTTATGGAGGTGCATGAACAGCAGCAGGTTCCTTGTCCCAGGTACAGGCATAAAATGTAGCTTAGAACAAGGCAAAGTAGGTGGGCAAGAAGTAAAGGATGCACACAAGGCCAGTCATATGTGCAAAACAACTGTGCTTTTCGCTTGTTGCAGCAGCTCAGCATCTGACCACTCACCTGGTGTGGGATTCCTGTGGCTGTATGTGGACAGGTACAGCTGGTGAGGAGCTAAATGGCCTTCCCAGCTGCCTGGGAGTGATACTGATCTCATCCTAAGGGAGGCATCTGCTGTAGGCCAGGTGGCTTTCTCTCCAGAAGTGCCTGCTTATGCCATTAACTCTGGTGGGAGGTGAACGTGGATGAGCAGGTGTAGATATCAGCATTGTTGGGAGTTAGGTGAGGAAAGAAAACATCCTTTGCTGCAAGGCTGGCTCCAGGGAAAACCAGCAGGTCAGTAGACAAACCTGCCTGAAGCCCTCTGACCTCCCTCCAGCCCAGCCCAGTAAGCGACAGAGTTGTGCCTTTGGAGAACCGGTCCTGAAATAATCGGTTACCTTCCACCAGCAGCCAAGCCAGTGCAAGATGTGACATTGTTTCTAGGTTGTCTTTGGAGACAGCTGTGCTGGAAAAAACAAAGACAGCATTTTGTATGGCTGGAAGTGGTCAGCATTAGACAGTTTGTGAACAATCCTGTTTGCTGGTCCCAGCCAAACCCCATCTCTCCAGCGGAGGCAAACTCTGCGATGACATCAGTGTGTTAGGTGGCATTAGAGCAACAGAGCTATGGACAAATTTGTCCCAGAGGAACAATGTTCCCTTTTGATCTGCTCTGCACATGCTTTGCCCTCCATGTGTGGGTCTGTACACTTCGCTTCTTCCACACACTGACATCAGTGGAAACTCCACGTTTAGGCAGGTGCAATGTATGTGGTACTTAGATGCATCACAATGATAAGGGCTCTGAGCTGCTAATTGTGGAGGAAAATTCTCCATCCTGCTCCTACCCTGCTGTTTAATTTTGTGTTATGCAGCAGAGGAGGATGGTTTTGTGATGTGTCCTCCTGTGAGATCACTGACTTTTCTCTATGCTGGGACTCGCCATACCAATATGAGTAATTTAAAGAGTTCAATTAGTAATTTATGAAACAAATTAGCCTGATATTAAAGGCCTAGTGCAGTGACATGCTTCTGAAGTGATCTGACAAGGGACTTGCCATGCCAGCTATTGTATCTAATAGGCTAATAATAAAGCAAACTAGTTCATTCAAAAGAAAATAGTCATTCTGAGGTTACCATCCTCTGCCAGAAATGTGGCACTGGAGCAGAACTAGCACTGTACAGTGCCAGTGAGGAAAGGAGAACGGTTTTTTCAACAAGAATTGCAATAGTGTTGCAGTTAGGGGTGCATGAAGCAAGCTCACTATTTGTGTGTAACTGTGACATTCCACAGAGGTCTTAAGGTGCATCTGGACTGCAGATGGGCCAGAGGGTCCCAGATCAAGTCACTGTGAATGGGCTAGCTTTAAATCCCAGAGTTTGGGTGGCAGGTGCACTTACACCATCAAATAAAGGAATGCTTACCTTGTCCCCAGCGGATATGCCCACTGATCTTGATGAATCCTCCAGCTCCCACTGAGAGCCCTCCTCAGTCTGAGTTTGGAGAGGGGCAACGGAGATATGGAGGGGAAGAGGGAGATCTTGTTGATGCCCCAGAACATTTTACCAAAGCTTTCCTTCCTCCAGGTTGCCTGACTTAGACATGGGTGCAGTCTGGTGTGCCCATCAGTGTGAGACAGGCCTCCAAAAATGTGCAGAGCTCAGCTCTTCCTCAGTGCAATATGGAGGCTTAGAGCCCAAACAGCACCAGGCTAGCAGCCAGAAATATGGACAGAAGGCAGGTCAGTCACTGGGCTGGGCACTCTTGAACTCTTTCAGATCCCACTTGTTACAGGGATGTGGAAATAGCCTTGGATTATATTTTAAAACTGTTTAGCAGTGAAGTCAGTGTGATGCTGTCAGTAACTTATATAGGCTCTGGAACAGGCCTGCAATGTTACCAGTGCCTTCAAATACTTCCTTCACCTGTAGGATGAAAGTCCTTCTCCTGAGTCAATGGGCCTCCTTACTTCTTCCTCCCCTCTCAGTTTCCATGGGCCCCTAGCATGGGAAACTCAGCCTTATTCATCTTTGTATTTCCATGTCTCTGAATCAGGCAGGTTCTGGGTATGTTCCACATAGAAGCCTGTTATCTTTTCAAATGGCAAAAAAGAGGGGATTTTTCCATAGTCACATAGTTTTTCCACAGAAATGTATTCATGAGAGTTAAACTTGCCCAAACTATGTTAATGTATGTGGTTGGCTTCTGTGCCAATTTTCATTGTGAATAAGACGCAAAATAAAAGGGCTCTTGTGTCTCCCTTTCCTCCTCCCTGAATCCCTCCCATAATTTTGGAGTTCATAAGCCCATTTTGTATGCGAATCAGATCAGGAGAGGAAAGGCAGGGGGATTACTTCTGCGTTTAAACTGTGCCTTTGCTTTAAGCTACTGATAGACACATGGAAGTTCTGACTGAAACAAGAAGAGGTTGATACAGTGGGGCTGGATAGTATAGTTGTTGTAAATTGAGATAATTCCATTTGGCCTGAGCAAACCTTCCTGATTTGCAACAAAGGAGGACACAGCCCTAGTTAGCTCTTTAGCTCTGTCCACTGCTGCCTTGTTATTCTAAAGCATCTGACAAGAGAAATGGTGTCTGTTTTTAATACAGATGCTCAACTTCAGCCGGACAGTCTCCTTGCAGAGCGTGCACCATGGGTATGCACAGCACACACAGCACACGGGTTGAGTTCAGGCAGCTCTGTTAGCCAGGTGGCTATGAAACATTCATAATACAAGCTGTAGCTGTTATGAGCCATTTCTCTTTGGTGCATGTCCTGACAAGCTGCTGTTATTAAGTTTCAGTGTATTTCTGTTAATGTTACCTACCTATTTTCATTCCTGTATGCTGTCACACGGAGCTGGTTGGCGTGGTCTTGGGAACTGGGCTTCAAGGCTCCTCCCTGTGAAAGTTGCCAACTCATTTATTTGTTTCTTTCCAGTGGTTCAAGCTGGTGCGTTATTCAGACACTTCTGAAAGAGCGGGGTTGGGTAAGCCTCTGATTCAGTTCATTTGAAAGCACCTTGAAGTCCTCCTCCACATCTTGCCCTCTGTGGCACTAAAATAGGCTTGACGAGGTTAATTCGGAGCCCATTCCAGAGAGATCATCAGTGCTGCTGTTGGAAAGCTCCCTCAACTTGAAGATCCCTGCCTTGCTTGCAGAGCTGAGATACTTCTAGTTCGGGCACTCACTCTCCCTGGTTTCTGTTTTATATGACAGTAGTCATGTTAGCATCCAAAAATGTGTAATTTTGGTAATCTTGAGATTGGCTTCAGATTTTAGTACACAGAACTTGGTGAATGTTGCCTTCTGGTTTTTGCATCAGACACACTCAGCTCCTTGTATTCAGAGGATAAAAACTGACTTTAATGGAAAGATGAGGCCCTTAGGTATGAAAATTATTTTATTGGAAAGTCACTGTATGTAGTACCACTCACTGTAAAATTGTAGGAGTTGGACATTCTGGAGAAATTAGGCAACATCTGGTATTTGGGGAAATTATTCACAATACAAGGAGAGCCTTTTGTTCATGTGCAGCTGAATACGTAGCAGAAAGATTTAAATTACTGTTTGCAAATGTTTTGCTACAGTGCTGTGTATAAGACCCTGACAGTGTGGATGAGGTAAAAATAAGGTCTGCTCTGACAGATCTTGGTGGCTCTCATTTCACCTGCTCCTTTTTGGGGAGGAAGAGAGACGAGTGAATGTATGATAGTTGTTTGGTAGTGAATAACCTGGGAAATTTCCATCACACTTGTGATCTGCTTGGGTGGACCCACATTCTCCTTTCTCGGCCTGTGAAGAGAGACAAAATGTCTGGCAGATGACAAGTCGATTATTTCAGAAACTCCCTGGAAGTGATTTTGCCCAAGTCCTGCAGACTTTCTTGCCTTGGCTCTAAGCTCCAGTGTTCCTGGCTTTTCCTGGGAGGGGCCCTTCTCTCACATCTCAGATGGTTATATCGAGGTCAGCCAGGTACTCACCTAAAGAAACCAGTCTCAGGCTCCGATGCAGACCCTGAGCTGCAGCCAGGAGAATGGCCCAGGGTACCTGCTCACCCGTCCACCTCCAGATGTTCAGGAACAATGACAAGGCTGTGGCTAATGTGTTTACAGTGCACTTTCCAGCTGCAAAGGGAGAAGGGTTTTCTTTGCAGTTGTATGTAAATTGTTGTGGAAATGGAGAGTAATAATATTCTTGTTTCAAGAGTTGTCACGAATGCTTGGTTTTGAGGCCAGCATTCAGCTCCTGTTATCTCTAGGGATCAAGATGTTTATCTCTCTAACTGATTGCAGTGTGTCTCAGGTATTTGAAGGTGGTTCTTCCTATTTGTGGGAAAAATTAAAAAAATTTAAAAAAGAATCACTCTTTGTTTCCCAAACTATCAAAAGCTTATTAGCCTCAGGCAGATCTTTTTATCTGCGAGGAATAAAGCAGATATGTCCAGACCTTCAGCCAGTATAAATCAGTTTAATGCCCTTGGCCCATTATTCTTTCTCAAGCAGTTTCTCTTGAGTGGCATTTAGGCAATATTTAAGCATCTTCTTGTTTTCATGTGTCCAGTGTAAAGCTCAACAGAACAACCATTCTGCCTGGCTCTTGGAGAGCTTGCACTGAATGTCACCCTGGTCTTCTGGGCCTACAGAGTCAATGGATTGAGGATGTGAGCCTTTTGTGAAGTAGCCAAGACAATTGCTTTGAAGGATCAGTGGAAACATGAGCTCAAAAGGTGAAGGAGAAGGTAGTGGAGCTGCATTCAGGTGACCCCAGCTACCAGTAACATGCTTACCTGTGCCTCTCAGTTCATTGCAAGGCTGAGGCAGCTTATCTCATGTTTAGGCAGAACTTCACCTGAGGCAGTGGGTGCCCTGGGGGGCTGCTGAAGATATAGGCTTCCCACCTTCCCTGCTTCTCTGCTGAACTGACTGGTGCTCCAGCAAAGTGGAATATGTTTTCAGAAAATCTGGTTGCCACATTAAATCAGAATTTTTTTTCGTCACAAAATAAAACCTACAACTTCCACTTGCAGTTGATGACCGGGGGACACAGAGTTGAAAATTATAGTGTTCATAGAGGCACACAGCCCCCTCTGACAAGATTCACATCAGGAAGAGGCGAAGGGCAGCAAAGGAGGCCAGCTCCCACTGCTTTGGGGTTAGTGGTAAAGTGAGGCCCTCTTCCCTTCCCAACAGGACAACTACATTAGCCAGGAGTGGTGGTGGCACAGGGTGACGAGGTGAGAATGGGGGTCCCCAGGGCCAAAGTGCAGCAGGTGCTGACGGCCCTGCCTGCACTCCCTGGTGCCCAGAAGGGAACCTGCCTGTGTCAGCCCTATTCCCTCTGGCAGCTCCCTCTGCCCCGCAGAGCACCCTCATGTGTCCCCCAAGCAGGACCCTGCCTAAAACCAGGGCGAACCCTCATGGATCCACAGGTGGTTCCTTTGGGATGGGGGTACCAAACCAAAGGAGGTTGGCCCTTCTGGCCAAGAAGGTTGGGTTACTGAAGTTCTCTCTGACAGTTTTTCATTTTTTATTTTAAGGGTGTGGTACATTTTGTAAGTTTTGTATTTATCAAGAAGTTGATTGTGTAAATAAAATTGTGGCCTTGTGTGCCAAATAGCTGGGTTATGATTTCCTGGAGGAGAGCCAAGGCGGTGTGTGGGAGCATGCCAGTGTTAATATGTTCACTTTGCTAAGAAATACGGCATGTGTGGAGCATGGAGGGAGGACACCCTTCCAGCCCTGCTGCTGGTTAACCCTTCCCTGGCCCCCACCCTCTCCAGGCTCCACCAGGCTTCCCCCAGCAGTGCTTCCCAAACAGTGTGTGCATTCACTGGGGCTGAGGGGCTCCTGGGCCAGCCTGGAGCCTGGCCAGGGCAACACGGGATTCCGCAGGGCTCAGGATCCCACCCTGATTCCCCTCCTGGTGTTTCCTTCAGCCGGCACCTGAAGGATCCGTCACACAGACCTCAAAGGGGCCTCTCAGAGAGGCCAGGTCAGGCACGTGCCTGGGGATGCCAGGGCAGGGAGAAGGGCCTTGGGCTAAATGAGAATCAACTGTAATGACTTTATTCGCTATTTACTACTAAGTGCTATCCAAAGTTTATCTTATTTCTAACCTGCAGACGCAGCCAGAATTTTTGGGATAGCAGCTGAATCACTGAATAGTTTGGGAGTATTTTCAGCACAGGATGGTGCTGCAGAGGTGAAGCCTCATGTCACTGAAGGCAGGGGGAGGATTGGTAGCAGACTTTGGAAACACCAGAATTATGCTCTTGTCGCTTCTTTTGTTTGTTTTCCCCTACAAATCATGCAGTCCCTGTCTCCGAGGAGCTCCTTTCTCCTTCCACTCATCCTTAGGTCATTACATTCTGGAAGTATTTAAAACAAATGAATGCAGAAAATGTAACCTCTCGCTTTCCACCAAATAGAAATCATGAGTCGGCTACTTCTGCAGACAAAGCAAAAGTCCCAAGGATGCATGAAAGGACTTCATTTTGCCAAGCAGCAGGGAGTGGACTTAGCCGTGTTACAGTGGGAGGGGGTGGGGAATTCTTGCAACTCAGACAAAAATAGCGACTTCCATTATTTACCTACCTAAGCCGGAAACCTGCTTGCATTTCAGGCATTTATTGTAATTCCTCACATAGCTGGGGATGATAAGCCCCACTAACTAGTCATTGCTTGCTGACTGAAAATGATAGTTAGTGTACACTGGCTACCCAAACAACCTTCTTCTTTAGCCCTTTCAAAGTGCTGGCTTTGGGGGCTTGTGTTTTCTCAGATAATATTGCAGCCGATCAGCCTCACCTCAACCTCCGTCTTCATCCAACTCCGTTCAGTGGAACCGTTTGATCGCAGTCTGATCTATATGGGAGACTTCTGAGAGCAGTTCACACGTCTGAGATACAATGACAGTTATGGCTCAAGTTTCAAAGGAATCAAAGGGAGCCTTTTGGCCGACTTCCACTAAATGTCACTGAAATTTGGATGCATAACTCCTATGTGTGCCTTGAGTAAGCTGGATACTGTGGTTTGAGCCTGTTAAGGATCTGGAGCTGTAGCCCATTGCAGCCACTGGGATTCTTTCCTTTGTGCACTATTGGGTAGCATCTAGGCCCAAATGCCAAGGTGGAAGGTCTCTCCTGTCAGGGGAGCATAGGGGAGAGGCAGCACCCACCTAAGGCTTAGAGTTTAGGCAGGGGTAGCTTACCTTTATCTGCCTGTGCTCATGCGTGTTTCCCCGTCTTCCTGCAGCCATCCCAGCTCACCTTTCTCTCTCTGTGCCTGTGCATATATCCATGTCTTCCTGCAGCCATCTCACCTAGCTGCGGCCGTTGTGGCTTTCCCATGTGCAGGAATGTGCCTGGCTGTCCCTGGCACCCTGTCCCAGGCAGGATTTCCTCTTGGCAGCATGCAGCATGTGCTGCCCGGGCTCTGTACGGCACACAGAGCCTTAGACCTGAGATCGCCACTGAAATCCCTGATGGAAACATTTACTAATTTCAATTCATGGGGGAAGAGACAGAAAGAATTTGCAGTTGGGCTCCTGCCCTAAGTTGTTTGCAGCGGGATGGGACATCACATGACTCCCAGCAGGCTGTTGTTCCAGGGATTTGGCAATCTCAGAGATACAAGGTGCATGTTGATGTTTGGTACCAGTGTTATATAAACGCTGCTTGCACAAGATGTGGGGAAAGACACATCTTTTTCCAAGGACAGGATTTAGCCCTAACTGCAATATCTTCCCAGCCATGATACAATAACAATACTTAGCAGGCACGTAGTTCTTAACATCATCAAAGTGATGTACAAGCAGCAACTAATTAATCCTCACAACACCCCTGTGAGGCAAGTATTGCCATCCTCATTTCACAGGTGGGGATGATGTGACTTCGGAAGGTCAAGTGACTTGTCCAAAGCTAAACAGTCTGCAATGGAGCTCATTAGTTCCTGGCTGACAGCCACTGCTCAATGTACTCACCCAGCCTATTATTGTATTTTATTATGCAAATCCCCATGGAAATTAGAAGCCCAAAGCAAGCCACAGATCTAAACATGATGCCTTAGATTTAAATGCTGGGTCCATTTTGTTTGAAATTGGTTCTGGAGGCCTTGCAGTAATTTCACTGGGTTTTAGATGACAATGTCAAAAACCAGAAGAGTCTGTCATGCCTGGAATTCTCCAAGAAAAACAGGTTCTGAAGATGTGTGTTGGTGACTGTTCAGCTTTCCCATTGTTTGTACAGGCCACCAAACAGTACCAAGTTGGACAGGGTGTCACCGAGAGCAGTAAAATGACAAAGAAAAGTTCAGCCTCTGTTTCTGCAGGTGTATTGCAAGCAGTGAATGGAGACTGGTCTGCCCAGTGCCTGGAAGACTCTTTGGCCAGACGGTTAAAGCAGGCTGAGGGGACAGCCCAGGCAAGCCATTGGCTGCACTCAGCTGGGGTCTAATTCAGACATCAAAGTTTTTTCAGTGTTGGCAAGCTTTGCTCAAAAGCTAATGTTGTCCATGCAAACTGGCACTATTTTGATGATTCAGAAAGTAAGCCAAGCCCTGTTTGGCTTGCACAACTGCAGTTCTCCCGGAAATTGCCAGGGATTTTGCGTGTGCAAGGAAAGGAAATGATATTCATATGTAACATTGGATCAGGACTGGTTCTTGGCTCCATATTTCAGGGACCGACCAGCATGCTACTAGATTTCATGAGGGTGTCATCATGCCACTGGAAGTTATTTACACTAGGTCACCCTCCAGGAACAGGGTCACAACTTTTTCCTTCATGAATCTTGGCAGGGATCTCAAGGTTTACTAGAAGCTGAAGAGAGGATCCCTATGTGCAACGCCAAAACCAACTTAGATGCAAAGGGAACTGGGCACTGTGCCACTGATCTGTGTGTGGCATGTCGGGCTCTGAAGGCGCTGGGATGGGACTTCAGTGCTTTGCAGCTCCAGCAGTTGCTGCTGGTTGCCTTCTGCACTCTGAACAGGTGTAAATGACTACCCAGAGGCAAAGCACGGCAGAATCGGGGCCAGATCTTCAGCTGGTGTCAATCAGTGCCTCAGCTTCAATGGGGCTGCATCCATTTGCCTTAGGAAAGGGTGTAATGTGGGAAACAGAGATAAAGGAACTCATGTTCTAGCACCCTATATCCTATATAATTGCTATAAGAGCACAGCCCAAAATGGGTTTGCCAGATGCTGGGGTGGTGCAGAATCCAACCTGTGTTTCACAGGCACATTTGTACATCCGAGGGGAGGCAGGCTGTGGGATCGGAGGTACCAGCAGCCAGGCAGGATATGGCTGTACAGACCTCAACATAGCAACCCTCTGGTTTCTGAGCTTGCTCAGGCCATGCCTCCATGTCCCTTCTGCTCCTCTGACCCATGGGAGCTGGAGTGAAGCCAGTGCAGGTCTGTGAGCCGGAGCAACAATCACACCTTTGTTTTGTGGGCAGATGAATAGATAGATAACAGCGAGTTAATGGATGGCAGCCCCTTCCCCCCACAAATGTCAGTCCTATCACTCACCTCCTCCCCCAGCAAAACGAGGCCTCAGGGACAGAGAAAGAGTGCAAAGATTAAAACTAACTTTGGAACTCCTCAGCAAAAGGGGCTGATAAGAGAAGGCTGAGATCAGGAATCAGATTTCAGGGGTAACAAATGAATAACCAGAGAATGGAAGGATGCCGAAAGGGTTATCAGAACAGAGCGAGATGGTGAGCACGTCCCAGCAGCTTCTCTTTTGGAAAAAAATGAGGAAAGGTGTTTCTCTTGTAGCAGCCACAGACACAAAGAGCTGTTCAGACCACTCTGAGCCCACCAAGACCCTGGAAAGACGAGAGACTGTCCCAGAACTCTGGTGGAGGTTTGTGAGCTGTTAGTCGAGTTTCCATGCTGGCAGATTCCCGGGAGCTGTAAGCCCTACTGTTCTGTGCTCTCGCCGGGAAGCGATCAGCACTGGAAAGACTCAGGGAGTAGACAGGGCTCATGCAGCAGGCTCTGGCTCAGGCTGGGCAATGTGGTTTCAATTTAGGAGTTCTTCTCTCAAAGCCTCCATAAAGGCAGTCTGAATATAAAGTCCATGTTCTTACAGAGCAAAAGTGTTGGGAAGACTGTTCCCACCTCCAAAGGGAATACGGACTGTTCATATATTCTTTGCACAGGATGAATTATCCAGAGTCAACAGTACTGTGGGAGAGGGGCATCAGGGAGCTTTTCCTCTCTTTGGGATGGTGAGGAAGGGGATGTCACTTGCTGTCTTTCACCCCAGCAGAGATTGCAGGGGGATGTTTAACTTGGAGCATGAAGGCAGACAACTGTGGCTGTTCCAGCAAGTGCACAATTAGCAGGCATCTGCCCATTAGCTGGGACATCTGTCTGGAGCTCTGAAAGAGGCAGAAAGCAGGCAAGGAGGATCATGGTGTCTTGTGCCTCCTGCCCGGAGTGGGGTGACCTGGGCTGCTTTTGATTAAGTCTAAAAATAAAGGTAAGGCTGAGGAAAGGGAGGAGAAGAGAGCTGCCTTTGAGAATTTGTTTTCCCATTCCCAGTGGGTGAGCCTGTCTGCTCACTCACTCGGGCACGTAGTAGTTAATACAATTTTCTTCATAATAGTAGTTTGGGGCCTCTGAAAAGCCAGCAGGTGGGAGCCAGATAAACCAGCTGGGAAGGTGAACATTGACAACTCCTTGCATGGCCCCAGCCATCTCCGCAGGGCTGTGGCAGCCTTGGCTCTGGGGTTGAGTCCCATCTCTGGCTGCTCTTGGGGCCCCAGAGCTCCCTCGAGTTAGCATCAGAACAACATTGGCATCAGACACACCTCAGTGGGTGTCCTTTAGCCACACACCCGAGTGGTGAATAGGCTATGACTGTGCTGTTTTCCAAAGAATTTGGAATTCCTGGATTTGGAGCCCACATCTCTCCCCTGGTTTTGCACCTTCAGTGTCCCTGAGCAGCCCCCAAGGCTGGCTGGGGCTGTCACGATGTCAGGGCTTTTAAAAGTTGTACAGGGCACCATGAGACTTAGGGAATAGTTGGAATATTAGGCAATTTTCCTGGCACCTTCTCTTAAGAACCGTTTTTAGGCCTGCTTTACATGAAAAACTGCCTCGATATAATTTTTTTGTTAGGGAAATGGAGGCCGGGGGGGTTGTGTTTGGTTTTTTTTCCCCCTACCACTGGTTATAATGGGACAAGGCCTCATGAGAATACAGTTATTTTGGTCTCAATGTTCCTTGCACCATAAACCTTTTCTTTCCCATAAGAGAGCTGTAGTGCTTTCCCTGTTCTAGTACACTCAAAGATGCTCTGCCTTTGTATGTAGATGAGATGTTAATGGCAGAGACTTCATTGCAGCATGGTGAGGTTGAGCAGGAAGGTAATTATAGTCTTGCTTTTTATTGTTCTTATATAAAGCTACTGTGGGTATTTTCCACCCCAGCTGTGGCTCCCAGCCTGCCCAGTCTTACCTTCCATTGCAGTGTGGGTTTTGGATCCCACAGATTCAGGGATACATGGCAGGATATCACAGATTGGCTCATATTCCCGTGTACCATGGCCTCAGAGGTGCAGTGATACCTCAGAGGTGTCTGCAGGTTTTGTAAGTATGTGAAGCCAGGGATATTCTCCAGTTTTCATAATCAGTTTTCTAGAACCAAGACCCCAAAGCTAGATTCTTAGTGTCGGATTTTTAAAGATACTTGAAACCTGAACTTCAATTTCACTTGAAATCTTTTGAGCAGTATTTGCATTCATGCTAAATCAGATCTATGTTATGCCATCAGGAATCATTCTGTAAATTTTAATTGTCCTGTGCAAGCATCTTCCCTCTGCACAGCAAAAGCACCGTGAGCCTGACACTTCTCTGGCAGAGCTGGCTGTGCTTTTGTTGGGCTCTGGGGGTTTGCTGGCTGTGTGGCCGTGCTGGCTGAGCCTCATGGGTGGGCTCAGGCATGTGAGGACCTTCCCTGAACATCAGGGGAACTGTGCTTCTGGAAATCCCAAACTAACAGGGCCATTCCTCAAGTCCTTTCAGATGAGATTCCCGATCAGGGAAATCAAAGGCAGCAAAAGGAACATGCCACAGTGCTTCTTAGGCTGCCTGTTGTTCCTCCCCAGCAGTTCTTGACAAGTTCTGCAAAATTACTTCATAAAACCCTCCCCTGAGGTGAGAGTGTTCTTGCACCCTGGAGAAGCAGAAATCTCTGCAAGAGCTCAGTAGGCATTTCACACCTGATTGAGTACTAACAGGAATACGAAGGGAAAATGAAAACAATCTCATTCTTTAGGGTTTCATCCCATGTCCAGCAAAGATACCATCAGGGATCTTACACATGAACAATCCTTATGATTGCATATTTAGATGTTCCGTGATTCCTCGGGGAGATAGCAAGAGATAATGGCACACATCCCACAAAGTAACTGTGGTAGGGTTATCAAACCTCTTGTCTCACCACCTTTGTGATGCTGGGTCACAAATGCTTTTGTTGCCTGCCTGGTGAAGAGCTGGCATGTTGGAGCCTGTGAGCACTACAATGGCAGTATTATTAGTATTACTCCTATTAACACCACTATTGCTACTAATATGTTAATGAGTCATATCATTAATAGATTAAGAACGAATTATGTGCTGAGGTAATGTGTGTTGCACTTTGATTTCAAGTGAAGGTCATTTGCAAATGTCATGCATGCCTTACTATGGAGATGTATTTCCCTACTTAGGAACTCCGGAGCTACAGAAACCTTTGGCATTGCTCCTGTTTTCCTAGAAGTTTTCCACAGGGTTGCTGCTTGCTAAATGGTGCTGCTCATTTTGCTCTTGTTTTCATTAATGAAATAAGAAAGAACCCAATTCTATATTTTTTGAGGCCCAGATTTTCCCATTAGTTTTGAAAGGAACAAGAAAGGCAAGAAAAAATACAGGGCCAGTCCTCAAATGTGCTCTTTGAGGTAGTGGGTAAGGGACAGCAAAGCATTCCTCTTTCTGACTCCTGCAATTTCAGGGAAAATTCGTAGGGAAGCTCCTTTAGCACAATAAAATCCCTAGTCTGCCTCCCATGGCCCAGCCAATGCTTCTGCAGCACGTGGACACTGATATTCCATCAGAACGGTATCTGATTTACATTTGCAGGTTTGAAATTTGATGCGTGATTTAATTTTTGGAGGAACTGTGTTCCCTTCCAGGGGAAATTCTTGTTTGAGAAAGAAAGGAAGGGGGTGGGGGAAGAAAAAAAGAAAAGAGCGAGAATGATAGAGGTTGCAATAGTATTACGTTACCGATTGGATAAACTGACAAAACAGCCCACTGTGACTCGGGGAGCTTGATTTTGTACATTTTGGCAACTTCTTAAAGCAGAAAATGAGAGCAGTACTGTCAACAGGGCTTTTGATATTTCTGGGTGTTTATACTAGAGATGAAAGTGCATTCTCAATGAGGAACGAAGGCAGCAGGCCAGATTCTGACTCTGGCGACAAGAGGTGATAAACTCTGCAGATCTGCCCCCCGTAACAGCGGGTAGGAAACAGTTCTCCTGTTGCACAAGATGTTGTGAGATTTCAAGTTTTTTCCGTTCCATTTCCATCCAGACACGGGATCTGTAAAGGGTTTGTTTTTCCTGATCACCGCAATAAACCAGTGGAGAGCCAAGTCACTCGCTTGGCACACGGGACATCCAGCGTCATGTTCCTGCTCTTTCTGGTTCAGTGTTCTGCAGAACTGGTCTCGCTGTTACCAGCAACTACTTTATGACTTACAGCCAGTATGAAGTGACTCCCACAGGAAAGCAACATCCAAGAATGGCCTCTTGCCTGGAGGTTAAGATATCCCTCTTGGATTTAGGAGATCCAAGTTCAACTCCCTGATCTGTATCAGGCCTTCAAAAGTGCATCTTCTGACTGCTGAAACCGTTGGCTGCTCTGGCCAGATTTGTTTATGTGTGTTTTGACCAGAAAACTCCTCCTGGACCAGAAAAACCTTTCCCAGTGGAAGTTTTGCTGAAGCTGATGTGTATAAATAACTAGAAAAACATGTTGAGGGGCGATGACAAACTATCAGAACCAATTCTCTGAACAAATAAGGGTTCAGACATATGCTTGCAGTCTCTGTGCCATTGTGTTCTTTTGCTAAGATTTAATGGAAAGAGCTATAAATTGTGGTTCTGATTAGCCAGCAAGAAAGGTATCTGTCAGGCAAGTTCTGCCACCCTTACTCATGTGCAGTGTTTCATTTCACAGGTTGTCTCAACCGTTTTGCTGGACCATCCCTGCAGGGCTGCTCTGCCTGGCTCCTCTCTGCCTCCAGCAGTGCCATTAAGGGAAGGAGGGAGTTGTGAATTCCCGCAGTCTTTGGTGAGCTACAACTTACTTCCTTGCTCACAGCTAATGAGAAAGGCTTCACCTCTTGTCCAAACCTTCTTGCCTGTTTATTTATAGAGGCCAGTATCCAGACAGGATGGGTAATGCTTCAAACCAGACTTGGATCTGGGATTTAGGCTAGTCCAGCTCAGCTGCACAGTGGAGTTTTTGTTGGGTGGAGGCATCTTAGTGTCCTGCTTGGGACATAATATCTCACCTTTAAATAAATGCTCTGCCCTGCAGGGTAGGGTGATTCTCAACAGGAGTGAGGCTGGTGGAACCAGGCTTATAAAAATATCTGAGCAGGGGAAGAAAATAACTGCTGTTTTCCAAGAAGATGCATTTTTCTATTTTAATTTTTGAAGGCTGTGATAAAATTAATGTTGTCTATAATGTAAAGCCGAACGGTTGACCAGAACTTCCTTTGTGGTCATGTTCTTTTTTTATTGATTGATTTTGAGTCCTCTAAATTTGTCAGGCTCACAAGTGCAGTGGTGACTTCAGTTATAAGAGAATGTTTGTGTCTTTAAGGAAAAATACAGTGACCCCTCCTCCCCCTTGCCCTTCTCAACCTTGCAAAGAAACCAACACTTGGCCAGAATATTTTTTCTCCTTCAGTGGAAAATGTTGATTACATATTCAGAAAAAATAGCAATTAAACCCCCCAGACTCCTAAATCCCAAGAATCTTTAAAGGGAAACTGCTGAATATGGAATAGTTGCATAATTTTGGTGGAGAATGCACATTGGCGTTTTTTTGGTAGAAGCTCAGGACTCTAGGAGGAATGTATTGAAAAAAATCACTTTTCTGTTGACAAAAAGAGATCTTTTTCCAAGCATTTCTGTGCAAGTTGTTCTGTTGTTGAGTTGGTTGAGCAAAGCCATGACCACATGGCTGTGTCACTGAAAGACACATGAAGGACTTTCCATACTCGTTTTTATTTCCTGAGCCACAAGTTGTTTCAGTTTAGCTTTTTGGTCATTCTTCACACCAGATCAGGCTTCAGGCTGGGATCATCTGAGTGGTCAGGTCCAGTCTTGTCACATTGTACTGCTGCTGCTGTCAGCCCTGCAGGGTCTGGCAGCAAGAGCTCTCTGAATTTTTGGGGCACATCTTTGCTCAGCTGGTTTTGCTGGGGTTAAAATTCCTGTTCTTATTAATCCCCGCTGGCATACTCTGCTTTACTGCTGACTGGGGTTTGTTCTGCAGGCAGTGTGCAAGTGTTGTGTGTGGAGGTACAAACCATGGAGTGACCAGGAGGGATGGCCAGGGCATGGGAAGTCAGTGACAAGAACAGCAGAGCTCAGCTGAACTCTGCAGAGTGAGCTCACAAAGGACTCAGTCCTCCAATACTACAAAATCTTTCATCTTCCTTCAAAATCCGTGCCTGATTGTATAGCTGGCTTTTGAATGTAGAAATGTATGGACTATGGGTACATGATGGGAATTCAGAGAAGAGAAAAACAAGAAATATGAACATGGAGGAGTTTTGCTAATCCATGTCAACTCTTCACCATTTCTCATGTTCCCTAGGCATGCTGGCTGCCTCTCTGGTGTGTTCAGGGCTGCTCAGGGTCCGCTGTGTTGGGGTCTGAGTCCTCTCCCACCTGGCTGGATCTTGCTTCTGAGTGGAGATTGAGAGAAGAGCTCCTGTGTATGACTGTGCTGTCAGTCAGCAGCAGAATCAGCCATGTAGGTTGCCTGTAAGGGTATTTCTTCATGTTGGCTCAGTTTGGCTGTTGTTGAAGTCAGTCTTTCCAGTGATCTGTGTTATGGGAGAGGAGGCTGGCCATTCCTCATCCACATCCCACTTGGCAAGCGACCTTTACGATGGCCAGGGGTGCAGCTCCAGAGTAAACCAGATGCTCACAACACAAGGTAGTTTCCAGTGGCACCACAGAAGGCAGAAGGGAAGGAGAGATTTCTTTCCACAGACCTTTGTTTTAAAGGGTATTTTGGGGGGGTGCAAGTTCACCTTTCCTTGGGTCTCTTGCCAGCAGGTGGGAAGCTTTTCAAGTTGTCCTTTTTCTGAGAAGGGCTGAATCGTCCGCCCTAAAGCATCCTTTAATGCAATTAAAACCAGCAGTACTGCTCCTCCAACACTGGGGCCTCTGATACTGGGAGGGGAAGCGGTGGCTCTGCTTTGAAGTCCCACCTACGTGAACATCAGTGGCAGGACTTCAAAGGGAAGCTGCTATTTCCTGTTGGAGCTCAGCCCTGGTGCTCAGCACTGCTAACAAAGCAGTCGGACTGGTTGCAAAGGCACTGATCCAGCAGAGAACTTAAGCACATGCTTAAGTCCCTCAGGACTTAACCACATGGTCTGCTGGGTTGGGACTCACCTCCACTGGAGACTGGACTGATGGTCAGGGTTCTCTCCCAGGTTGAATTTTCAAGGGGAAGAGCCAGGTTAAAAACTTTGTCACAGATGGCTTGATGGGTTCTGCAGAGCTGGGCTCGCCATTCATAAGCGTGGGCCACCACTGCAGCAGCAGGAGGTGGAAATACCACAGGCCATACTATGGAATTTAGCAACTAACCTGGAGACGGACAATAGGCCATAGCAATGACCAGCAAATGCTTGTAAATCAGGGATTCTGAGCTAGCCCAAATCAGCACTGTTGAGTTCACACAGGGGAGCTGGCCAGGTGAGGAACTGCCCCAATAAATAGAGTTGTAAAGGTGGGAGTCTCTTTGCAAACAGGTGAGAAATGCTAAAGGCACAATCATCCAGCCCCACCTTTTGCTGAGTAATGTTTTACTTTAGTGTTAGTTCCTCTGCTGTCTCTGGAGCTACTTGCAGACTAACGGGTGGCACAATAGGGATGTAATTTTCTAACAAGCATTATTTAGGTAATTCATGTAATTTGCACCAACTTATTCTGTCAGATTTTGTCCTCAGGCTACAGACAGACCTTGTGGTTGTGATCTGCAGCTGATGCACAAGTACCACGCTGCTCTAGCCCTATTCTCACCTTCACCTCATCCCCTCTTCAGCAGCAGTGCAGCATAAGAGCTTCTTCCTCATCACAACCTACCTGGAGCCTCACATTTGCTCCATGTGTAGCAGTTAAAAGATGTCTGGGAGGTGTTCCATGCTGGCAGCATGAATGGTTGCTTACAATTGGAAAGGCTGCTCATCTTTGTGGAACAGATGTGTTGGATTGAACACAGTAGGCTGTGGGAATAAACAGGTCACAAAGCCTGAGAAACACCAGTAGTTTCCAGGTCCTGCTCCCTGCAGTTCTGCTCTTCCTAAGGTAGCACAGCCTGCCAAACCCGATCCTAGGCTGTAGTTTTCCTCCACCTTGCTCTTCTCCCTATAGGGGAACTCCTTGCCTGGTTGCTAATCCCCTATCCCAGCTGAGTGAATTGAGAGCAATGCATTTCCTTGAGATTATCATCTGAGACAAACGAGAAACATCTTCATTTGGATTAAGAAAATACCTATGAAACTGTGAGGACACTGGTTGGGGATGTCACCAGCAGACATCTGGGTTCCCAGAAGAAACTCCTGCCATATCTTTACCATGTGGACATGCACTGCACAGTTACTGTTGAGTGAGGCACTCACTCAGTGCTGTGCTTACCTGCTCTGTTACATGCCCACAGCCCTGTGGCACTGCCCAGAGAGGTAAGGCCCCCACACCTCTGCTTCTTGGTTCAGGTGTGGGGTGCTTGTACAGTGCTGATGTTACTGCATGATACGTCCTTGGCATGTTCCTTGTGGGGTCACCTTGGTGTCTCCACTCTGGGGTCTTGTGTGAAGGTCTGGTTTAGAAGAGCCCCCCCGAGAGGGCTGACATGGTCTCCTTTGGAAGGGAGGCTGGATGGGGCAGTGGGTGGCACACAGCAGCAGCTGACTCCCTGCTCATGCTCTGCAAGGAGAGTTTGCTACTGAAAGTGAGTCTGGACACTTCACCTGAGAGCAAGCCCCCTGACCTCAGAGACTTTGAGTTGCCCTGAGAAATCCACAAGCAGCAGCTGATAATTCCTTGGAAAGGAAGCCTCGTGTTGTGGCCGAGGCAGAGGGCTAGTGTTCAAGAAAACTGCTCAGGCCTTGGAGCTGGCACAGGTGTCTCAGGTGGCCTTGGGAAGTTCCCTTGGTCTCTTTTTCCTCTGGTCTCCCACCTGTAAATTAGGCTAATAACTGCTCATCCATGTGGCTGTTGCCAGCAAGTCCTTCAGGTGAGGGGTTTATCTCACTGCATGCTGTGTAGGTACTAGGTTTGCTCTGGAGCAGGGTTCTCCTGTAAAATGAAGAAATAACATTAATAACCAATTGAGACAGAATGGATTTTTGGAAGGATTTCTTCCAAAGGCTCTTTGGGTTCAAAGAAGATGCATTTTGTTAATCTTCTTCGTTTGTGTGGTTTCTACCCACGGGTTAGTACTAAAAGGGTTTTATCCGATTCAGGGTGTACATGCAAATATTTCTATTTGAATAATACTGGAGAATAAATTTAGAAATGTTTGAAGAGGGTATGAATACCTCAATCTGCTAGGTGGAAAAATTACTACTTCTTGTGGGTAACCCAACCTGTTTAAGTTGCTAAAAACATACCTGACTTAAGAAAAAAAAAAAAAAGAGAGAGAAGAAGGAATAGCTGAAAAGACAGCTTTTAAAAAAACAACTCTCTTCAGATTTCGAGTTTAATATTTCAGTATGCAACAGTATTTTCATAACTGTAGCTTTTTTGGGCAGAGGTGGGGGAAATTAGAATATATTAAAGAACTCTGGAAACCACTTTCTATTTGTAAAACATGTTGTGTGTGTATCATAACACCTACAGTACTTGTAACTCTGCCAGACTGTGCATTGACTGCCAGAATTTTCCTCGCTAAATGACATTATACTACTTTGTGGGTATTGAAAACAAATATTTTGAGGGGAGGGACCATTCTCATCCTTAAAACGTCCGTGGCACTTGCAGTATTCAGTCATAGTGTTTCATTTGAAGGCTACTGCGTTTTTCAGCTGCTTGCCATAAGCCAAAGGACAGGTTTGAGGAATGTTTGCATGCTCTCCAGCTGTTCTTTGGTGTGTATTTTTTGCAATCTAGCAGCCCCTAGGGGCTCTGGAGGAGATGAGGGCCTCGGCATGCTGGGCACCGTGTGGACGTGGAGTAGAGGACAGGACTGGAAATTAAAAGTATGGTGGTTATGCTCAGAAGTGCAGCCCCCAGAGCAGGTTTGCGTGCACAAGGTGGTGGTGGGAGGGGTGTGAGGCTGCCTGTCTGGGTGGATGCAGCAAGGCAGACAGCACTGGCATAAGGTATGGTCAGGTGAAGGCATAGGGCTCTGCAGCTGCTGGCACAGCGTCTGCTGTGTGTACTGGGAATGGAGGAGATGGGAGAGCTGTGTTACTGGCTGGCAGCCTCTGCTGCTGCTGCTGCTGCTGCTGCTGCTGCTGCTGGAGGGGTTACACAAAGGCTGCAGCATCTGTGAGATGCAGATACGCTGCTGATGTCTCTGACCAGCTGGGGTTCCCAGTTAGCCCAGTTAACCCACACGCTTGCGGGTTTGAGGGTGGCACACGCCAACATGAGATGAACCCTGACACCTCTCCCTGTATAAAAGAGGAGTGAGGCAGTAGAAAACTGGGTTAGAGGCTGCTGAGGTCTCGTCGGTTTAGCTGCTGGAACAGCCTCCACTGGGCTTTTACTGCTGCCTAAGAAGCTGCCTTAAGACTGCTCTGACTTATTACCAGGGTTATGCCCCAGCCACAGCCTGGAGCATTCCTGTGCCAAAGCCCAAGAGGAGCACGGAATGTTGCCCAATGCCCTTCCGTGCCCTGGTGTCATCAGCACGTTGCCAAGCACAAAAGTGGAGACATTTGCTGACATTTTATATTATGTTTCAGTGGCACTCCTGTTTTTGTTTGGCATGAAAGCTGCGACTAACATGTGAGCTAATTAGTAGCTAGTTATTAATATCTACTTGCTTTTTAATCATAATAGACAGCTGCGATCGTTTTTCACAGGTATAAAGAACCAGTGTCCTGCTAAAAACTGTGTCATGCTTTAATCCACAGCTGAGCACTTTTCTGTGACTGGATAGACCTGCTGGTTTTTAGAATTTGTTATTAGAGATGAATGATTAAAATAGAAAGGAAATGGAAAGATGTTTTGGAGCCAGTTAGGAAAAATTTTCAGGAACAGACTTTTCCTTTTTTTTTTTTTTTTTCCTTTTTTTCCCCCCTCTCCTTCTAGAAATGATATTATCTGGGATTCATGGAGTTGCTCCAGAGGCTTCAGGGCACATTAAAGGGTAATAAGAAGGGCATGGGGTGAGAAAAAGGTTCCTGCTGGGTTAAAGACAGACACTTGATAGCTCATCTGGGAGCAGAGAGTCAGGTTTAATAATGTCCTTGCTAAACGCAGTTAATAATTGAGGTCAGGGCCCTGGGTGAGGGCAATGAGGGGATAGTCTCCCATGTGTGGAGTGATGGGGTAAGGACAAGCTGTTCAGAGCACACAGGCCATGCTGCTGGCAGGCACACAGCAGAGCCAGGCTGGGCCACTGGGGACTGTGATGGCAGCAGGTACTTCACAAAGCACTGCTTTTTGTGTGTGTGTCTTTTTTTTCCAAATGCCTGATAATTGTATTGCTTGCAGAATAGAGGGGCCACACAGCAGCAGGTGTGCTGGCTTAGCACAGCCAAAATGCTAACTGATCAGCTGGTGGAGAGCTGGGTAAGACAACAGGCTTATCTTGCTCCATCTTGCTGATGTGGTAACATACAGCTGGAATTAGGAACCACGGGGCTATAAACGTTTCCATCAGAAGGATCGGGTTTAGGTATCTGAGGGTCATTATGCATACTGTGCACCAGAGTCCCTTCCAAAACCCAGTGCAGCCACCCTCAGGATGTTCTGCTGAAGGCAGGGGTACCTTTTCCTTGTTGTACACATGAGAAATCAAAGTATTTAATACCCGAGAGACTTGGCTACAGCTGTACAGTCGGACAGGCAAGCTCTCACTCTGAGCACTGGTGCTGGACACTTCCCTGAGGGCATTTGTGTTCACAGCATCTGTCTTGCTTCTGACTCCAGCATAGTCTCACAACAATGCTGGGACAAGAGACCGGACCTTCCACAAGACCTAAAATATGTGATTACCACATCTAAGACACCATTTTTTGGATTACAAAAGAAACTGAATTTTTCAGAGTAGAGTACATGTTACTTTTTCATTACTTCTAGTTAACATCAGTCTAAGAATCCCAAACCACCTCGGTATCAAACAGACAGTGAGGAACAGCCTTTAACTGAAAAACTCAAACTTATTTAATGTTCTGCTCTCTTTTCACTGCCTATGCTTCGTGTCCTGGATTCTGTCATAAAGTGTGCGTGGAAAACGTCAATGGATTTTGGTGGGGCCATGGGGTGGATGCTGCAAACCTGGTGCTTTCTCTGCAACAGGATTTGAGCTGCAGCTTTCTGGGACGAGGCACGTGTCATTCCTGGCATGGCAGGGGAAAGGAGTGCAACCCATCACAGTTTCTTCCATCTCATGGCAAACCTGGAAGGAGGATGGGAAAAAAACTGCTCTCTGATTACAACTCATGTATGTGCTCTGGCAGAGAGAACACAGAGTAACTGTGGGCCAGAATTTTGCCATTGAGTGGTAAATCCTTGAAAACTGTAATTCTGCAGACTTTAGGCAAGGAAAAAGCATGTTTCCTACTTTTGCTGTGGAGAGTTCAGCTCCAGACACTTGTCCAGTTTCTGTTGCAGCCTGGCCCCACCCCACGCACTTGACCAGCCAGCATTTATTGCCCTTCCCATTACATAGGAGGGGGAAACTACCTCTGCCTCCTTAAAAGGACTGGGAAAAGCCCTTTTCCTAGTCAATACCTCGCCCAGCACAGCACCCAGTCGTTGCCTAGCACAGGCACAGGGTCTGTGACCTGCAGGGACTGCCGTGCCAGCAATTAATAATAAATCACAAACATCATACAAGTTCCCTGTCAGACCCTTCCTTCCTTCCACAGCCTTGTACTCCAGGCATGGGGTAAGAAAAACAAAAAAGGAAAGGAACAGCTTACTAAATGGCCACATTGCATTAGTTTGGCAGTCTTTGCTAGAAAAGGCCTGGTAGCACATGAAAAATTAATCAGAATGTGAAGGACTGGAACATAAGCATGAGATCTAGTAGACTGATGAAGGACTGAAAATACTGCATGAATAAGTCATTCATAGCTTATCATCCCAGGAATCATTTCCTCAGTGATAACAACTTTTTAGAAAGCATTAAACTGAACATGGCATGGACTTAAAATTTCAGATAAATCTGGGTGACATTTTGGCTGTCTGTGAGGCTGAGTGGCAGAGGGGGGATGGCAGGAAAGCAGCCTTTTCTGTGAGCTCTTTGTGCAGGGACACGTGCTGGGCAAGTCCCCAGGGGCAGCAGCGCCCAAAGGGGCATCTTTGAAGGGATGCAGCTTCATACAACTGCTCTCACATCTAAATGCTGCCCTCGTCCTGTGTCAGTAAAATACTTGATATAGCTTGTGGCTGGCTGGACCTTCCCTGTCCCTGCTCCCGAGCATGGGTCCTATTCCAAAAAATAGTATGTGGTCTGCAGAAAAATATTATACTGTGAGGCATAAGTTAATCTTAATTGCTGTGTTTCCTCACTTTTTAGGCTTGGCATCGTCACTGCCGTGATGTTCTTTTAATGTTTTTTCTGTTTCTTACATACATTAAGTGTTTTGCACACGCCTGATGGCCAAGTCTCTCTGATGTTTGGTTGCAGCAGCTTGGTTACGTGGTGCTAAAATGTTGGCCAGAGGAGGTGATTAGGAGTCTGTGTGTGAAGCTAAGATGGATTTGGGGCTTTGAATCCTCTGGCTGTGTGTTGCCTGTCCTCACAGGTATTACTGGCCCAGATTGTACTGCTGTACCCCTGCTATGACTTCTGCATTACTCCACTGTTCCCATGGGAGAATCCATCCCTGCTAGTGGTGGCGGCTGCTCCCAAAATCACAGAGTCCCAATTGTCCTGGCTGTACGATTCATTTGCCACATGTTTAAAAATGAATGTAGCTATGTGAATAAGAGGAAAAGTTCAGGCAGAGGAATAATTTATAATTCCCAATAATATTGCTTCTAGCTACTGCTCTATAGTGCCAGTTCCTGCCCAATGTGGTTTGAGCAGCTAAAAGCTATAAAAGTTTGTTGACCTGAGAGGCTTAGTATCAACCATAGGTACAGTCAAAGTCAATATGGAGGCTGAAAATCCAGTGCTAATAGAAAAATAGAAGTCAATATTTAGGATGTGAGTCAGGAACTTAAAATAGGAAAGTGAAACAGATGAGGGCTGTAGCTCCAAGAGTGTTGGAGGTGAAATGTTTAGATCCAAGGACCACTGCTGATTACTATCTTCCCTTCTAACAAGGTTGCTCATTCTGCTTCAGAAATTCATTTCCAGTGGCCAGGCCACCTCCCTGACCTATATTCCTCAGGCTGCCATTACGTCAGAGCCTGCCTATTTGGGACTATAAGTGAAATCCTCTGTCTTCAGGTGAAATCCACAGGTAATTATATGTGGGGCAAATATGGGCTGGGGCACGAAGAGGCCAGGAGAAGAGTTTGGCTTAGCTCTGTTTATACTGGAAAATCCCCTTTCTAAGGCTGTACTGTTGAGTGTTGGAGGGGAGGGGGCACAGGGGAACTCCCCCCCCGTGAGGTGGGAGCAGCCAGGAACAGGGATTTCACAGTGTGGCTCTACCAACCGAGCATCAGGCGGAAAAGTAACCAGCCCTAAGTGGGGGTTTTCACACTGGAGAGGGGCACGAGGAACTGAGAGCTCTTACCCACAAGTGAAAATGATGTGGCCATATTTCCACGTTGAGGGCCAGGGAGCAGCACCTGAGCACGCTGCTGATGAATGTATGTGCCCTTCAGTGAGGTGGTGTTTTAATTTGTACGTCCTTTCCACAGTTTGGTTGCAGTGCACCAGGTCTCCTACGCTTGTGAATCTGTACAGCCCCATTAAAGTCAGTAGAGCCTCTCTATTCCACCCAGGGACCCCATCCACATCTCCTGATATTTAAAGAAACTGCCACCTGCCAGGTTCTTCCAATGCCCTCCCGTTTCACAGAGAGACTTGGTAGCTCACAAGGTGTTTGGGATTCACAGTGACATTATTTTGCTACTGTAAGAGGACTCCATCCCATCTTCCTCTGACACACGCAATGACATTCCTTTGTTTTGGCTTTGATGTCATAACATTGTTTTCACAGACTTGCCCTGGTCTTGTTGTGACAAGGTCAAGTCCCATTCAATTCAAGAGGAAAGTATTAATACGAGGGTGAAAAACCCTGCTATTAATTAAGCCCCAAGCAGTAACTTCAGGCAGATGCTGCCTCTTTATTTCTTGCATGTAAAGTGCTTCAGCCAACACAACTGGTTCGTGCTGCATTCCCAGCTTTGGTTTAAAAAAAAAAGGTATGTACTCTAATGAATGATTGTTGGACAGCAAGGAACCAGGTTCCAATTCTGAGCTGTGCCCTAGAGTTCCACCAGCAGTAGCAGGGAGATAAGCCTGACAAACCATGTCACAGTACCACAGGGTTGACTGGAAAAATCTGCCACTGCAAATATTTTTTTGTGAAAAGTAAGGTTTGAGCTTTTTTAATTCAAGTGCCCCAAACCTCAAATATTTATGCTGAAACAGTTTGATTGTAATAGAGTTCCTGTTTCATACTGCCCCGTCTGACTGTTGTGAACCACACCAGTTTTTAATTTAATGTAATTGCAGATGTCTATAATTTGTGAGCATTATTGTAGTATCAATAATGTTTGTTATTTTTTCTGTCCAAGTGCTCAGGCAATATGGCACATCAGCACATCCTGAAATATACACATTGGGTTATGCAATACCTAGTAGCTATTGAACTTGGTGTTTCAGGAGTAGAGACTGAGGCACATTGCAAGGACTGCTTTGCCCATGGTTCTTAATGCAACCTATTGTAGACTCAGTGCATAGTTGGATCCCAGTCTGAAGGGATGTTTCCCAGGAGTAGAAGTCCAGCCACCTTGGGATTCCCTTTGCTGCAGCCTTACTTTTGCTAAAGAAGGAACAAACCAATTTCTGTTCATCTCACCTGGGAGACCAGTATTAAAATGGATAGGGCACCTTTCAGCCAAGCTTTTTCAGCTGGAGAGTTCTCAGAGATATGTTATCTGTACATAAGGGTGTATGTAGAGAGTTCTCTTAAGGCTGGCAAAAATCCAGGGTTAAAAGAAATCACTTTTCCTTTCTTTTTTTAACTTCAGGTAAAGCAGCAGCTCTTGAATCTGCAGCTGCTCAGTTTCCCTTGTGTAGCAATTCTGCCCCGGCTGTGCTTTGAAGCCTTTCTGCCTCTGAGGGAAAAGTTACTGTACTTCTGGTCCTCCAAGTGCTCTTTGGCTCCTGTTTCCATCCCCGCACAGCAGTGGGACAGCCTTTCACTGGCATTGTCACGGGTGTTTTTGTGGCTTCACCATGGGCTGGGTGATGGGAATTGCCAGCTGATCCCAGTGCACTGTGGAGCTACAGGGAGGTTGCACTGTTTGCTTGCTGGGCCACAGGGCAGAGGATGCCCATGTCAGGGTCACACACACCGTCTGCTGCTTGCAGGTATTCCAGCAACACAGCCAGGCCTCTTCCCAAATCCTTGCTTTGCCTTTGATGGGGCAAAAGTGAAGCAGATGCAGGATATTTCAAATTAAACTTCTTCAAGGTTCCTTGGACCATTGTGTTTGATGGAACTTGGTTTCCACAGAGCGCCTTTCAACGGCGAGCAGTTTTCATCATCAGACCTCTGGGATAGTCCCATGGGTTCAGAACAGACAAGCCATGAGTTATAAACAAAACCACAAACAGCGTTTTGTTTGTAGACCATTGTATAAAGCACTGGGTATGTGTCAAAGGCTCCGAAGATTTTGTTTTAAATATAGTTGAGTTTTGTAAAACGTTCTTGTTACAACATATAGATTTCCTATCATCTGGACACAAGTTCAGCAGTACAGATTCCAGAGGGACGGAATGTCCTAAATTGACCTAAAATTGTTTTAGTCTGCATAAACATGTCATGATTTTTAAAGAACTTAGGCTCTTTCACGGACAGAAACTTGGAATGTCTCCCCTCAGACGGTACAAAGATTTCCATTGTGAGCTCTGATGAGTCAGGAAATATTGGATCTTAAACTTATCACTCTTGCAGGACTGAATGTTGCACATTCAGTTGCAGTTTTGCAGAGGTGTTACCCACTGAGGAACAAAACCTGAATCACTGTTACCTGGGCTTATGTCTAAAGAGATATCTCCAAGGAGGTCCCACAGAGGAACACTGGCATCTGTTTCCTTACTCTGCCAAAAAGAGGATGAAAAGTATCTTGACAAGTGGACATGAAGAACTTTGCAAGGCTGGTCAAAAAATGAGTTGTAAGACAAAACAGCAATGCCTTTATTGAACCCATGACTGTTCAGAGCAGAAGAAACATTCTTCCCCGACATCCCAATACAAAAAAAGGGTGCCTGGACATGTTAAAACACCACCTCTACTTCCCAGATCTTCTTACAAAACTGATCACCAATAAAAAGAAAGGAAAGAGTTAGGAAGTAAAATATGTCTTCCTAAGAAGCTGTTTGACACTCAAAATAATAATATAAGTGAGAAGACAAGAGCCCTCACACCCTTACAAATCCCCTAGGAAAAGCTGGAGCAAACAAACCCCAGGCTCCTGGGCTAACCTGCTGCAGGTACATTTGACCCCCTTGCCCAAGCTGTATTTCATTAGTACATCTCAAGGAGGATGGGCTGTTAAATGATTCAAGCTGGATAAGATTTGCTGCAATGGAAAATTTGTGTGCCTCTGTGCCTCTCTAGCTGAAAAACTGTTTGCAAAAATAGATTAGCAAATCATCATTGCGAACTGGGGTGTTGATCTAAGAGCAGAAAATGCAAGGGGATTTGAAACTGCATTTTAATTTGTCACACTTCTGAATAATTTATTGCACATCTCACCATATATTGAAATTAAAACCTGAAGTATGACATACAGTAAATAATTCAGACTGGCTCTTTCATCGAGTGCGAGCTGGGTTATTGATACTTCATTTTAGTTAGATAGACATCCATGTCAGGTGCTCTTGGGGATCTCTCCATGGGCTAATTTTGCTTATGTTGGTACCAGTGAAAAATTTAGGGCTGCAAAGGTGAGCAGAGGGCTGGGGCTCCTCTCCAGACTCAGGGTTGGGGTTGTTCAGCCTATTGCAGCCTTTCAGTACTTTAAGGGAGCTTGTAAGAAAGGTGGGGACAGACTTTTTAGCTGGGCCCATTGTGATAAGGTAAGGGGTAATGGTTTTTAACTGAAAGAGAGTAGATTTAGATTAGATATAAGGAAGAAATCCTTTATGATGAAGTGGTGAAACACTGGCACAGCTTGCCCAGGGAAGTGGTGGATGCCCCATCCCTGCACACATGACAAGATTGTGTTAGACAGGGCTCTGAGTAACCTGATCCAGTTGAAAATGTCCTGCTCATTGCAGAGGGCTTGCACCAGATGGCCCTTAAAGGTCCCTTCCAACCCAAATTATTCTGTGATTCTATGAAATCCTCCTTTAGGCAGTCCATGAATTCCCTGTGCTTAGTACTCCTCCAGTTCTCCTAATAAAATGACTGCAAGGAAGGTTTCCTGAAGCCTGACAAGCAAGGGAAATGACCTAATCTGAGCGTGTAGCCTCACAAATCCTTTAGGAGCAGCCACACGAACTTGAGGCAAAGACTGCAGGTATCGATCAAACCCTGCTCCCCCAGGACACATCCCAGGTGGTGTGTGCAGGCACAGCAGGAGCCCGGGCAGGAATGGTGTGTCCCTTGGTCGGTGGCAGAGCTGCAAACACAAATACCTGTGTTACTGCACAACTGTTTTTGTTATTTGAGATCCAAATCTTAACAGCCAATTAGTATCTCATTAGGGTTCTATTTACATAGCTAATGAAGATAATTTATGAGGAAAGAAAACATTTGAGACTCCCCAGCACAGTCAATTGACTTCAACTTTGGTGAAGCCAGCCAGCCAACTGCATTTAGAACTTCCTTTTTGCCTGGATACCAGGGACAACAAAAGGACATTAATCCATGGGGAAACATGACTTAACCCTCTCTGTGCCTCAATTCCCCCTAACCAGGGGCAATGAGTTTTCCATTCTCCATGTACTGTTTAGGGTATTGACTTCTGTTGAGAAGAAAACATGGTTTACCTTTTCTTTATCTTATTTTTCTTTTTGTTTGGTTTGGTTTTTTTAATCTAAAAAAAAAAAAAAAAGAGGGGTCATCAGACATGTTTGAAATATGTGCATTGGTCCTGTTCAGCCTGTTGCAGAGGAGATCTGCATTTTACTGTAGGTAATCCAGAGTTTACTGCCGGGCAGTGTGAATTTGTCATTCCTAAGTTTGAGGAAATATTCACTGAGAGAGTTTCTGTAGTCAAAGATGGTATTTAGAGAGGGGGCCTGTACACCAGATCCCTTGGTGCTGCCTGTAGGCTTAGAATTATAGGGAATGCCTGGAGGGCACTAGCTCAGTCCTTAGGAGGTGGGAAGGAGTCAGTTATTTTTAGTTTGGAAGGGTTTCAGCAGCTCTGGTCTTGTGGAACTGCAGCTCATGTTTGCAGGTAGCGGAACAGAGAGGAAACGGAGCCCTGGTCTGCAGTGGCAAAGGAAGTCAAACAGCAGGAGCTGGGAGCTGTGGGCTTTGGTTCCCTGTGCCAGGTCAGGAATTATCTGATGGGGGCCCAGGCCTTGCAGCTACTCCTGTGTGTGCTCCCCAGAAGGCTCTGGGGGCCAGGCCCATGTGTTTCTGGCACAGGACTGGAGCTCGTGTGATGCCGCTCCCGGGCTCATTCCCACAGCCTTGGGAGCAGCTGTCTGAGGGAGATGGAGCTCTGGTTGGAGTGTCCAGAGCAGTGCTTTGGGTGGCTGCCCTTTCCTGCCTTGGCACTCTGGTGCAACTCTGCTTTTGTGGGACAACTGCTTTGAGGAGAAGGACAGGATTTGAGAAGGAAGAGGAAGGAGACACTTGTTTCTCATCAAAACCAAATAGTGACATTTCCTGCCTGTTAAAGCATTTGGGTTTGAACCTTTGTTAAGGAAAAATATTTACGAGGTTAGAAGAAAATCTAAATGGGAATCATGGGAGACTGTCTAAGGAAAAGATCCTGGTGTTTCATCATGCTTGATCAGGGACTAGTCCCAGAAATGCCAAGATATTGCAGCAACTGGCTTTAGGAAGGGCTCAGTCTTCAGCTGTGCTGAGTGCACACAGCTTCAGCTGAGCTTTACAACTTCGCTAGATTTAGACTTGATATTCCTCTACAAGGCTTCAAACAAGAACACTAAACAGCTGCAAACCCAGGTTGAGCTAAAGCAAAAAGTGCCTTGTGTTACAATAGTAGACATTCAGGCCCAAAAGAAGCTACATAAAAATGTGAATCTGTATTTACGATCTGTTTGTAATTATGAGCAAATTGCACTCTGGAGGCTAAACCACTCACAGAGGCATTAGAGAACATTTGTAGACCTTTGGGTGGGCACAGGAAATTAAATATCTAATAATGACATGTGGGCAATAAAGAGAAGAAACTAATGTCTTAAAATCAGAAACAATCCATCTTCTTGCCCTCACTCCCTGATCACTCCTGGTCTTCCTGAGAACCTCTTCAGTGATATTCTGAAATTTGTGCTTTGCTGGCTTTTTCCCCTTTGCCATTTATTTTAATGGTGCTGCAGAAGCTCTTCATTCTCGTGCTGTTGCTGATCCAGTTGGTGCAGATCACATGGGCAGCATTCCCAGGGAGACTGGGTCACCTAGGAAGAGAAATCAGCTTGGGAAAATCACTCCTCTCTTTTTCATACATCCTTGTTCCTCCTTCCCCTGTCCTCATGTGTATGTGTGTCTCACACTAAAAAAAAGAGGAGAAAAAAAAAGGCAAAAAAAGCTTTGAAGGCTTACATCTCAGATGTGAGCTTACTTGAGCTTTTATTGCCTTTTTTTTAAATCCAGAAAAGCTTAAGTTCACTCAAAATGGCAATTACTTGAATCTAATTGGAACCATTTTATGTAGCTCCAGACTCATCGCTTGATCTCAATAATAAATGAACTTACAAAATATTTTTGTTACTGAACGAATTGTAGTTGGGCAGGACAGGTCATCAATCATGATTTCCTTTTGTAGGCTTAATGTGAACCTCATTTGATTTTGAACAAAACTATGTTAGCTGCAACATTAGCTACTGCACCTTCAACTATGGCAGGGAAGGGAACCTGGCTTCTATGGGTTTTTAAATCCTGGTTTACAAGTTAAAGATTTTAACTGAGAATTACTTATTAAATGAATTTACATTGCATTTAAATATAAAGGGGAGGAATGTATTTGTAATGTAGAAGGTCCAACTGAGATCAGGACCCCACGGAGGGAGTGGTGTGCACATGCTCAAAGAAGGGATTACTTTTCAGACAAACCAGCCCTTTGAACCTGTTTATTGCACTAGTTTTGGCAGAAGAGATGGAGCAGGGTTGGGTGCTGGGGCTGGGAAGGAGGAATCTGCTGGGAGGGATGGTGGCAGCATGTGGTTTGATCTGTTGTTTGTTTGGGACTCTGCTCTGGGCAGCCAGGATTGCTTCACAGAGTTGCTGTGCGGAACAGAGGGGCAGATGGAGTGAGGAGGGAAGGAGCCTTCATCTTTGGATGGATTGGCCACGGGAAATGCCAGGCCTGAACCCAAACAAGGGGTTGTTGAGCTGTGGCATGAGGGGAGAAGGAGCTTTACCGTGGCTGTGCAGAAATCCCAGGCACAGTTAAGTGATCACTGATACCTCCTGCCGAGTTTATGACTTCATAGTGAAGGCATAAATCTTGAATGAGGTTGGACAGTATAGTTGTCTCTAGGACAGATTGTTTTGAGGAAGAATTTGGGACCATGTGTTCGTCTGGTAAACTGGATAAAAATGTCTTCACTCCCATCATTGAGCTGTTGTTTTAAAAAAAAAAGATGAGATAAAAATGTGCCCAAAGAGGTGTTGGTCACACATCATCATCTGGCAGCAGCACTTCCTGTCAAGCCTACTGCTCTTCCCTGCCCCTCTCCCTGTCCTTGGAGATGCTTCTCTCCTTTCACTTGCCAGCAGAACAGCGGATACAATTAGTTGCTCCCTAACCTGGGCTGGAGAAAAGTCAGATTTAGCTTAAATGTCTGGAGAACTTTCATCCTATCCTGGAGAGACCTGAGATAGGGAATGGTTGTGCATGTGCAGCCCTCAGTGAAGATGTGGGAGGAAAAGGTGATCCCTTTCCCTGGTCCCTGAACTGGAACAGTTTATTGGTCTTGTGTGACATGCTGGTAAAGAGGATGTCAGTCACAAGCTGGGTGCCAGTTTGGACCAGCCTGTGAGTCAAACACAACGCAAAACTATGTTGTGGTACCTGCTGTTAGTGTGCCAATGCAGAGCTCCACAGCTCCTGGCAGACCTGTGCCCGGTTTGTGGCAAATACCATTCAGCCTCTCTGTGGGAATGGCTGAGCACTGGCCAGAGCCCCCAGAGTCCTCAGAGTCACTTTGCCTGAGCCCAGCTCTGTCTCCCTGGGCTGCCACCATGTTTCAGTGTGGGCCTGCCCCAGAGCTGCTCCCTGGATCGCTGCGGCTCCGCTTTCAAGTGGTTTCCCCTCTGGGCACCTTTAAATCCTCCCTTATCAACAGCTGCTGTACAGATAAAAGAGCATCAGCAAGTGGATGAAATCCCCACCAGCTGAGCGAAGTGGTGGCAGTCTTAACCCAGCTCCCACAACCTCTCAGGGTCCCGGGTGGGCAGAGGTGGGAATGGCCTGGGGCTACACCTGCACCGGCTCCCTGGAACTGGGAACACGGTGCTGCTCAGTGACCTCCGGTGTGCTTTTGGGCCAGGCCAGGAAGCTCTGACCCCAATGGTCTCTCGCCGTGGTTTGCTCTAACATTCGCAGCACGGTCCCCAGGCAGCAGTGTGCATGCAGCCACGGCGGTGCAGAAGCTTGCAGTGAGGCAGGCTTTCCCATGCCAGCTGGCCTCTGTGCCTAGGAATGTTCCCAGGCACACTTGATTTACTAGTAGAGATGTAGCCTCAGAGAAAGAGATACAAACAGAACTGTGGATCAAGCTTGCTCCCATGGAATTTTGCCCTGGGCTTTGCAAGAAGAGGATTTTGCTTCTTTGCAAATGCAGTGGGCTCAGGAGGAACATGGACATGTGGGGAGGGAAGGAAATGGGGAATAAGATACTTTTTTTATCATAGCTGTGAGATTGGGCAGCGATATGACAGGTCACTGTGGTATTGCTGCACCTGGATTTCTGGTTAACGCCCTGAGGTGGGTGTAAATAGTGCCTGCCACACACATGAAAGGGAAGTTGCAGTTTCTGGAAAGAAACTAGAGACACAATGCCCCCTGAATCCATGTTTCTGGCCTGAAAGCCTTGTGCTGCATTGTGAGCCCAGCATGGGGCCTAAAGCCTTCCAAGCTGCAGGTGTCAACTTCCAATTGGCACCACTGGCTTAGCAAGGGTGAGACAGATTACCTGCAAAGAATGACAGAGTGCTTTGTGTTGGAAAGGACTCTTCCACTAGACCAGGTTGCTCCAAGCCCCGTCCAACTGGCCTTGAACTCTTTCCCACAGTTAAGTTGTGGTTTCCATTTCCCCCTTAAGATGGGATTCAGTGCTGAGGTTTCTTCTGCTTTTAGGATGTGAAATACTACAATAAGAGAAAAGCTCTAAAGACCTCCCACTTGGGTGAGTTTTACCCTTTGTGGGTTTATTACATTGTTTCTGTCAGAGTAGCAGTATTAGAAATGCCTTTACCAAGGCTAGTGAAGGGATTGCCAGGAGCAGGTATTCTCCTCTTGTGGACATTGAGAAGTATTATTTCTCTGAACATGATGCCATTAGTCCTTCTGCTCACCTGCTGTTCTGCTTAAAATTTTTGGAAGTTTAAAAGTTTAATTTAAATGATTGCCATGTGGCAGCTCAGGAGTCTCCTTTCCACATGGGGTCTTGGGGAAGCTACTGAGATAATGGCATTCAGTTGAGATAGCAGTGAAATTACTTCAGCTCAAGGGAAATAAGTGTGTATTTTATCATATATGTAGATATTCCTTTGGAGAGTTTGTAGAAAAGCTTTTTCACAGTTTCAGCCCTGGAAAATTCAGCTTGTTTTGTTAGAACATGCCTGATATTGTAAATGAAGGAAAGGAAGAAAATATTTATGTATTATTTCAGTAGTGTATTTTTTAATCTATCAAGGTTCCTTAAAATTAACGTCTGACATTTTAGAAGTTGCTTAGGGAAAAAAGAGATACAAAACAGTCTACTTTTTATTAAATTTATTTTGTAAGGAAAATATTTTCCCACCAGTTGCAGAAATGAATGTCACATTTGACTGCACAACTTGGAATTTCAATTTTCCACTGGTATGGAGAGAGTGGCCCTGATTTTTCAAGGATTTATTCACAAACTTGAGTTTTAGGTCCTCAGGGTTCTTCCTAGATTGTGTGAGCATCTGAACCAGGACTTATGGAATCCAGTCAGTCAGTTTAAAATTATCTGAGGTATTAATCGGGGGCTTGGGCTGATCTTGCCTCTTTCCTGATTCATGTGCTGGCTGCCTTTGCTGGCAAGGAGGGGCAGGAGAATTTCTGGGGCAGTTCTTTTTCCAATGTCCTGTATGCAGGAGGCTTGGGATGCACACAGGGAAGCAGAGAGCAAGAGAGACAGAAGCACACAATAAATGAAGGTTATTCTGTGGTTCCCCAGCTTGTTTGTTTGTTTGTTTAGTATTTTGATTTTTTTGAAAGGAGTTTATTCCATGGCTGACTAAAGGTATGTGTGCAATGTTTAGTATACCCACCTTCACTGGATGGGAGTGTTTACTGAGTCTCTGCAAATGAATGTTGTATAGAAAACAGAAAATGTAAGGAAGGGTAAATCTCCTACAGTAACACAACACCAAGGCTGTGTAAGTCCAGGTAGAGAATGCAGAATGGATGGGAATAATGGAATTAGTAATTGGACAATGCTGCACATCATGAATGTTTTATGGTACGGCCTTTCCAGACTAATCCTGAACAGGCTGACGGATGTGCTTACTTTTACAAGCACAGAGACTGAGGACAGATAGGCCACTGCAAGTACCAGAAAAAAGCAGGAAGCCGAGGTGTGGCGAGGGAAGGGAGTTAAAGGTATTAAGGAATGTAAAGGTTGGCCCAGGCTTTCCCAAAGTGCTGAGCAGGTTGGTTGTACAACACCCATCCTGCAGTAGGCCTGAAGAAAAGCAAAGGGAGGAGATGATGGCATAGCAGGCGAGGGAATTCACTGTGTACTCTGCATGGTGACTGATCCGTTTGGGAGCAAATCACTGTTGATGCTCTGACCAGCACTTTTATTGTCCTGACCAAGGCTGTAAAAAATCCTCTCGTGTGGAGATAGACTCTTATAATACCAGAGCTTTTCCCTGTTGTTGAATGAGATTATCGTACTGCTGCTAGGATTTATGGGTTGTGGTAAGAACTGTGGACAAGGCGCTGCAGGGATTCGTCAGGAAACTGTTGGGTAACAGATCTGGTATTGGGCTTTTAAAAAATGTCTCCATGACCTGAGTCTTGCTGAAGTTTTGGGATTTTAACCCAGAAACTGTGTCTAACCTGCTTATGCATCGTTAAAGATCTCATTGTGACCTCTATAGGTCTTTGGAGCCCTGCGTGCCTTTCAGAAAAAGCAGCCTTTCTCTGCTCTCTGCCCCATTTTCCCTTCTGTAAAATGGAAATAGAGGTTCTTCCTCCTCTTGGAGAGGAATGTGGAGGCCAAATACAGGGACATGACTGACTATGACACTATGGCTTTGAGGCTACAGATGCTCTGAGGATAAACGGCACCTTGAAGCAGTTCAATGTGTCCCTCTAATAATCAGCTTCTGCAGTTTGGAATGTGCTTTCTGGAACGCCACAGAGGGAGCGCTGGAACGGACAAGAGCCTGGGAACGGCCAAGGGATGCTGCTGTCCTAACACCCCTCCCAGCCAGTAAAGTTTGTGGCACACAAGCAAACAAGCTACCAAATAAAAGCTCCACGGTGGTGTTTGACCGGAGACCTGTGCCCGTGGAAGCTTCTCTGGGAACAAGGGATGTCATTGAGAGCAACTTGCAAATGGCTTTACTGCCAGTGCGGAGCAGGTGCTGCAGCTGATCGCCTGTGCCCAGCACACGCCACAGGGCACGCACAAAGCTTCACTATTGCTTTCTGCAGTTCTGCCTAGTTTTAAGAGGATATTTAAAAATTGGAATGATAATGACCTGAGAAAACATGACTTTACACCAGAAACTAAAACTGCAAGCATTCATTATCAAAGGCAAAGAAGTGTTAGAGAACATGAATGCCCGATGATGCAATGTTTTTCATCCTGCAACTGAGCACAGAAAACCTTTTCATATGCCCTAAATCTGCAGCTACAATAAAGCCTTCATACAGACAATCTGCTTAAACAGAACGTCATGCTTGCCTTTATTTTATTTTAATTGCAAAACATTATCCAGTTTCACTGCTAAAATATGCACTTCTTAAGGCAATATGCGTAACTTTATTTTATCCTCCATTTTGCTTGACGTCATCTCTGCAGTGATGAAATTATAAGCTCCTGAAGTGGACCATCTATGACGCAGCCATTTCCATTTTTTCCTGTGGGGGAGCTCCCTCACCTCATTGTCTTCCTAACAAGACTTATATAATTAAAAAATCCTGCTTTACTCTGAATCTTCTGACCAGAATAGTTGGCATCCCTGTCTCTTCATTGCTTAAACATGTGAATCTGTACCACCAAAACAAGTACGAATTTTGACCTGTCTTTAGGGAAAGATTGAGCCCTGGAATTCCAGGTGTTTGAGATTATTATTATTCCATTAACCTAGTATTTATCCCCCAAAAATAGCAGTGCCTAACTCTTAGTACTTTTACTTGAACGTCTTGCAGGGACTTACAGGTGGGTGTCAGCAAGATCATCCCCATTTCCAAGGTGAGAAAACCCACTGTGGGAAGTAAAAGGACACCACCATCACTGGGAAAAGAACTGAGGTGGTCTGAATCTTGGTCAGTTCATATTAGCCTCCCTTTTTTCCTCTTTCTCCAGGAGTTTTATTATAAATTGTAGGAATTGGTCATGTAATTTCAAAGCTTCACAGCCACGTGAACTGGTTGCTGCAGATTTAATTTGTGGATACAACAAACTTGAGAGCAACTGTTATCATTCACTAGCAGTGGAGACATACTGGAGATGTAGAAAATCCTGGACCTGCATTTCCTGATAAATTCCAATTTTCCTGCCACTGTGACGGAAAGAGCGGAGATTTGATGAATGAAATTGAGACTTGCTGCGAAACAGAGCAACAGCTTTGAAGAGCTGCCAAATTTCAGCAAAGGTGAATAAGACACAAGTAGACGTTTCTGAATAAGCTGCCTTTCCCCTCTTCAAAAACAAATCACCATCTTGTAAATCATCTTCTCAGGTGAGAATCCATCCTTCATGGAACAGGAGACAGGCTGTGCAGCACAGGCTGCCGATAGATGTTAAAAGACAAACCACCAAAAGACAAATATGTCTTCAGAAAACAGTATTAAGTAATGTTTTAAAGAATAGCCACACATCATATTCATACAGATGCCAACAGGAAGCACGGCTCAGGAACAGAAAAGCTTTCAGATAATCTCCACCCATTACGAAGGCAAAACCTCAACATCACTAACACTTCTTAACTCATTCTCAGTAGTCACCCTTGATGCTGTACCATGGATACATTTCATATTTCAGCATAGAGTTTTATCAAGAGGTTTATTCACTAAAATATGTAAAATCTATAAAAGAAGCTCACTACTATTAATATTTCACATCTCACATACTTATCATATCCATGGGACAGTGGTCCAAAGTGGGAATTTTCAGGAACGCTCAGTGTTGGTCTACCCGGGCTGCTGAAGTGAGGAGTAAAACTGTGCAGTGTCAAGGTGCAGAGAGTGATGTGTCTCTACCTAGGCCAGAAAACAGGTCATTTTCTTAAGGATGGCATGTTGTGGTCACAGACCTATAAAGCCTTTCTCATCTAGGTTTCCAGCCTAAGTCCTCTGCCCATCAGCAATGACAGTTGCAACTTAACCAGCTTGGGAAAAAAAAATATTATATGGTGGCAGTGGATACATGTGAATTGGTATAGGATTTGTACAGAAAACTGCTGAGGGAAGAAAGATTTTTTTGCTTTCCCTCACAGTGTTGTAAAACCTGTCCTTATTTAGATACTTTTCTATTATTTAATTAAGAAACCCCAACAACACCTGAAGTTGATACCGATCAGCTGTGTTTTGGTCCTGAAAAGGAACACCTGCATCTGAAACATTAGCAGCAGGTGCTGCTAATTGAGTACTTACTGGCTAAACATCTCCAAGAAAACCCACGAAAAAAATAAAAATAAAACAAATAAAAAGAGTGCACACAGGAAAGAAGAAAGAAGTTAATCAGTGCAGTTAACTATACGAAGTTCAGGAGCAGGGAAGTGAAGTTTCACAAAGGACACTAACAAATATGCACAGTCGGATTTCCCAAAACCAGATATTTTCAGCATAAATGATGGTTCCCCTCCCTGGCAGTTTAGCTGAAGAGCAGAATTGATCTGAAAGTAACTCTGTAAAATGAAATGACACTGTGGGAGCCTACTGTGCTGGGGGCTCTTTAACTGATGTACAGCTTGATTCCACCATTTCACAGAGCTTGTGAAGAAATGCAGCACCAGGAAAGGCGCCCCTTGAACTTTGGGTGCTTTCTCTCAGGTGCTGCTGCACAGCTCTAGATGTGTGAAGGGCACAAGGGCTCATTTGAGGAGCTGCAAGTCTGGGTGGGCACATCCAGACATATTGGACTCCACAGACCAAGTGCTGCATTCATTACACCTAAATACACCTGTCTCTAATGCTCTGTCATGATAAAGATGCTTCTCAGGTGGTGACCTGAGGTGCGCTGGTGTGATGTAGCAGAGCAGGCCTGAACACAGTATTCAAAGGCAGTAGTTAATCAGCGATGAGGCACAAACTGTAACCAAACCTTCATGGATGATTCTTTGAGGGCCTTATTCCCCATATTCACCAAGGCACTGGCTGCAAAGAAAACAGATCTGCCTTGATGAGAGATCTTTATGTGGTGGGGCATGGCTGAGGTTCTGATGGGGGTGCTAGTGCGTTCAGGGAACACCCTGTAAGTGTTGGGTGTTGTTGGGACCTCAAGGAAACAGATGAGAAAGCAGAGTCACCATCCTAAAAGCTTCTGATCTAGATAGACTGAGAGATGACAAAGTAGCAGGAAAATGTGTTTTATGGCCAAGAGAAGACTGTGAGGGCTTATTTTATTTGAAGTCAGAGAGGGGCAAACATACAAGACCCTGTTGATATCAGATCAGAGCATATGCAGGCTTCCAGAATAACCACAAACACGTTTCTCCCTTCTGAGGCTCATCATCCTAACATAGAAAGCTCCTGGAGATAACGTGGAGCTGGGCATTCAGTACAGCCTATGCTCCAGGCACAGGGAGTAAGTGTTGAGGCAAGAAATTACTTTTTCCTGGCATGACCCACTAAGATTGAACTGGAATGGCAATTAGAAGTTGAAGTGCTCATTTAATGTCAGTGATGTGTAAACTACGTTGCCATTGTTATTTTAGTGCTGATTTACATAATTGGCATACCCTGAAGTCACACTGCACGAACTTTCAGTTCACGCTAAAGACTTGCAGGAAGTCATAAAATTAAACATTATCTGCACTGGAGTGCAATGGAAAAATAACTAAACTTCTGAAGGGTTTCACCTCACTCAGTGTCTCCTCTCCCACTGTATACGTGACAGGGAGCGAAAATCGGGTTGGCAAGTGTTGGGAACTGTTGGTGTGAAGGAGCTTTACCAGCTCTGTAGTTACACTGGTGTAGTTTTGGTGTGATTAGTTACACTGGTGTGTAGCTCCCTGTGTGAGCTTCTCATCCTGCAATGATGTTCCACCAGAATAGCTGAAGTCACTTTAATGTGATAAGAAAGCCAAGGCAAGAAGGCCCATAGGAGGAATTATTCCAGTCTAAATGTGCTGAATTCCTGCCTCAGATCAGTAGTTTTCCTATGCTGAAAATGGAGGGAAAAGGCTGCTCCCAAAGGAGGAGCTGGTAGTGGAGCTGTCTCAGTTGTTATTGCTCTAAGTCCTCCTCCGCAGGAATTCAAGGTGTCACAGGCTGGCCGTGTCTTTTGCAAATGAAGCCCCTGAGAGGTATTGGGAAGAGCAGGTGCAGCACAGAGCACTCGCCTTGCCAGGAAGGCACCAGGACTCTGGCTAATGATGGTGTGTTGATGGCTTTGGCTTTGATAAGGACCCTATATTGCTAGTTATCACATACCTATGCAAGGGCCAGGCCCTGCCGCAGAATGCGAGCAGACAAACAAGGAATGGGGCAAGGGATGCATCCCTACTGAGCTGCTCATGTCAGAGTCTTTGCTACTATCAGGAAAGGGAGTGAGGGATGCAGCCCTGATTAGAAGCCAGATCCCACCGACCTGCCTTCTTCACCCCTGCCGCCGCTGTTCTCCTCCGGACCCGCGACCCGGGGAGCAGCGGCGTGGGCGCGGGTGGGCCCCGGCCCCGCAGGGAGCTTGGCTCAGCCCCGGGGCAGGTGCGAGGGGTCGCGGGTTGGCGAAGCGCGGTTTGCGCCGGGACCGGCGATCCGCCGCCGTTCCACCACTGGAGGGCAGCCACATCTTAAAAAAAAACAAACACCCAACTCAACCCAACCCCTCCGCTGCCCGCACGGGGCTGAGCCCATCGGATGCACCGCAGCAGCGCCAGGAGGCTCCTCCCGAGCCTGGGCGCTTCTCTTGCGGGGAGGAGAGCGAGGAAACCCCCCGAGTCTCCGGCCTTCGGCCCCGGCTCGGGCAGAGGGCTCGGCGCACTACTAGAGGGAGAGGAATTACGAAGGAGATATATGTATTTAAAGGGGTTTTAAAGCACCGGGATTCTCCCGGTACCTTACGTGACCTTCACACCTTACCACCCCGGCAGTCCAGGGCACGGCGCTAATCCGATTTGCGGCGGCGGAGCGCTCGGGGCTCTACAATGGGTCATTGTTCGACCCGGCCCAGTCCCACGTCCCGCTCCGGCTTGGCCACCCGTGGCGGGAGCGGGACCGGGACCGGCCAGGCTGGGGGTCTTCCCGCATCGGATCGGCCGCCGGTCCCGCAGTTTAACGGGACAGCCGCACGCCCCATCCCTCG
>VXBX01001608.1:2410862-2446069 GCA_013400415.1 Scytalopus superciliaris
AAGAAATAGCTGACACTTTAATATTTCCCAATGAAGACTTTATTTATGTAATGAAATGGAAAGAAAAAAAAACACAACTATTTTGAAAATATATTTATGTCTACGAAAAAGTTGGGAAAACAAATATTTTAATCAGAGAAATATTCCTTTAAAGATTTTAAATGTATTTTAGTTGTACATTTTATATGGGTTTAACCCCAGCACATGAAGTATAATGGTCAGATTCTTATTTTGTATTTATTTACTATTATAACCACTTTTTAGAAGAATAGCTAATTTGTATTTATATGTAATCAAAAAAGAAAAAAATATAGGGTTTGTACATAATTTTCCAAAATTGTAGCTGTTTCAATTGTGTGTATTTAAGTTGAAAAGAATACATGGAAGGTTACTATGGCAAAGTGCATAGCACATTTGCTTTCTGCTGTGCTACTGTTAAGGTCACAAGTTCAAGTCCAGAAAAAAGTGGATAATCCACTCTGCTGACTTTCAAGATTATATTGTACAATTCTCAGGAATGCTGCAGGGTGGGCTGTCCAATCCATGAGAACTGGCATCCTCTTTAGGTGGAACATTTGGATAAGAACCAGACGTTGCTGATCTAGTATAAATACTGCTATTCCCAACTAATTTGCAGTGTGAATATAAGAAGGGCCAATAGAAATCCTGTGGGAGGTGGGGGTGGGGTAAGACTGAATCCTTTCTAGACCTGCAGAAAAGTGAATGTTTGTTTCCTTTAAAAGTCCTTCCTTCAAAAGTCCTGGCCAAATACAAAATAATAAAAATGCAAATGTCTTTTTTTTTTTTTTTGTGATTATCTATGCTAAAGAGGAATACTTACCTTGTTTGTACCAGCCCTTGTCTTTAACAGTTGGAAAAGTATTGCATACTTCCTCACTTCAGAGGAGAGCTCACTTCTGTGGAGTGCTGTAGTGAAATTAATCTGTGATTTTTGCCCTGCATACAGCAAGTTGTTGTCATATAAAGCCTCTTCCCTAACCTCAGCTGATGGTTTTGCTGTTTGGCAGGTTAGCATCTCTTCATTTCCAGGGTTTTGTGTCTGAATCATTTTGTTTTCCTTCCCAAATGTTTAACTCTATTTCAGATAATAAATCAGAGAACTCTGGTATTTCTTTCTGAAAAGTCCAGTCTGTAAGAAAAAACTTGTGCGGCCATCACAAGAACAGCTTGTGCTTGTATATTGTTGCTTTTTGAAGCCCTTTCTGTAAGGGGCAGAGGTGTGATTTGCAGTTGGCAAATGCAGCATCAAAGCTGATACTGATGGTGCCTGTTGTGCTACCAGCCTGGTCTGGCAGTCTGGTTACTGGGGTGGTGGTTGTGTGCAAGTTGAGCTGCACTAGTAGAGTGGCAAAGTAGCTTCAGTGTGTTTCTTGGTCATCCCCTTGAGCTCTGTTGTGGATCCACTTCTGGGTTTGGTGAACTGAGGCAGCACCTCCTAAAGCCGTGTGTACAATGGGTGCTCTAGAGACCTCTCTAAGTCAACTCTGGGAATCTCTGATTTGGGCCTCCTACTAGTCTAACTTTTTATTAACAAAACCCTCTTCTTTCTCATGGCTCTCCTCAAACTCCTCCTTTTTTACCTGAATCAGCTGGGTTGCTGTGAAGGTACTAAATAGATGAGTTGATCAGAAAGGCTGACTTGATCAGCAGGTCTTCTTGTAGAAGAGTTGTCTGCTGCTAATCGTCACTAAAAGCAGTGGGTGCAGAGGATAGGAGAGAAAATCTAATTTCTTCATGGCTGCCTTCTTTCCCCCTCCCTTGTGAGCTTAAAAATGCCTTGTGCTCTAAGGTGCTGTGGCAAGATAAAGACTTCTGTATTTGTTTGTGCCAGCAGTATTTTTAATAGCTGTTAGAGAACACTCCACCACTCTGCAGTTTGGCTCTGCTTGTTTTTGAGATGTTGGTCATGCTGATGTTGGTGTGCTGATACTACACGGTAGCCCATGGGTTGACTGAGTGGACAATCTCTAGGTGCTTTTCCTGGTGCTGTTTGGGTGTCTGATGTTTTTAGTGGGGAAGCAGCATATATGGAGATGTTTAGTTTGCCTTCTGTTGCCAGCTTTGCTGGTGGTGGATGAGTTTATGGCTGTTGCTTTGACAAGGGTGTCAGTCCCAGGATGTGCTGCAGTGCAGCTTTGGCAAGAATTTGTTCATTGTGATGTGTGGCTGTGCCAGCCCAGTCACAGCTGTGTTAGTGCACTGTAAACCCTAAGCCTGCAAAAGCTGGGTATAAAGTGCCAAAAATGTGATGAGGAGGAAAGGGATGATCCTAAAGCTGCTGAAATCAATAAGGAACCCACGGCACTTCCAACCAGATCATCAACTCTGGTGTTTCAAGGCTTAAGTTTCACAGCTCCTTCATGTGTAACGAGGCTGTCAGAGGCTTTTTACAGAGTGGTGACTGCTTGACTTCTCCTGTAAGGCATGAGAACACGTTGGTGCTAATCTTGTTTCCAAAAACTTGGCTGTGGCACTTGTCTATGCATGAGCAGTAGCTGGTCGTGGCGTGATGCTGCATTCCTTGCGAAGGCAGACCTCCTGTTGCTTGACAGAGAATCTCATCCTTAGCAAAATACACCGTGAGGCCAATGTCTAGTTGTAAACCTAGTAAGACCCACTCTCCTAAGCATTTCTATAACTGCATAGTGTTAGTCACAGAATCACCAGTTCCATGCTGATTTTGAGGAGGAAATATGCATTGTGTCAAGCTCAGCATGTCAATAAATTTCTGCAGTTTGTTTTGTAGTGTATCTTCAAATCCTTAACCTTTATCCTCGCTCTCTAGATTGGACACAGGAGAGTGCTGCACTAAAGACTTTGCTTAGGATTTAAAGTAAAAGAAAAAAACCCAAACTTTCATAGACGAGTAGTAGAAAATTCTCCTGGAGATGACTTGAGTTCCTGTGAATCCTTTTAGATAGGATTGTTGATCAGACAGCCCTTCTCAAATGTTTGGGCTTTCTGGCATCTTTTGAAAGTCTGGTAATGATTGCTAAATAATGCTAAATACTAAAGGTATGCTGTTACCACAGCACTCCAGTACTTACCTTAGTTATTTAGTACTGACTAGTGTTATAGTAATCTACAAGGAGAAAGGGGCTTTTTTTTTTTTTCTTCTTAAGAGGAGAAAAAGCAAAATATTTGAAGGCAAAACTGCCTTTGTTACCCTATAGCCCCTAAACGTTTTGCTTCTAGGCACTTATATAATCTATATAGGCAGAGATTGTGATAGATAATGTCACCCTTTGTGCATTTCAGATAAGCATCTCTCTAAACACAAATGTGATCAGCATCTCTCCTTGTCCTTTTGAGACTCAGTAGCAGCTTTGTCGAGTGGCTTGATAATTTTTGCGCAGAATTCAGTTGGACTTCTGTGGTGAGCGCCACGTAAAAATGCCGCGGGAGGATCTGCAGCTGAGGTAAGCTCTCCCGAGAGCTCCCCCCGAGCAAGGGCCGCTCTGCCGCCTCCCCTGGGCTCGCCGCTGCAGGCACCGAGGCCTTTCCTGCCCGTGGGGGCTTTGGGTGGCCGCAGACCATCACCTGCTCCCCCTGCCCACCAGCTGAGCTCTCACGTCTGTACGGGTGAGGCTTGGAGAGGAACATGGCTTACTGTACTCTCAGCTTTAGAGGAGCTCATCTGGACTGCATTTGTACTAGACCCGCTTTGCTACACTATTAGAAGAGGATAATTATTGAGTGATTTTATTGTATAGCTATTCCTAAATAGTTGATTTTTTGGGTTGGGTTTTTTTATTGATTTCAGGAGGCAGCTAATTGCCATGTGGCAGCTTGATGTTAATGTTTTATGAAGATCAGGAAACAAAAGTTTATGAAAAGCTTTTGTATAGTAACTGCAGAGTTTCAAGAACTGTTTTATACTTCCTGACAGTGCAGGTCTGGCTTAATGGTTTGTTTTTATTGCTTAAGAGTGTAAACCTTTCTTTAGCCGATGTGTGGAAATTATATCCTCATCCCGCATTACGCATTTCTCATTGCTCATTACTCATTCCTGCTTTCATAGCTGCCATCTGTAATCAGAGCTTTACTGTTTCAACTGCATGCAAAATGCTCCTCTCCTTTGCACAGTAAGATACTTTTCCTTAGCACTCACCCACCCTTTCAAAGAAAAAAAAAAAAAAGGGGGTGAAGGGGTGGGGAAAAGGGGGAGGAAAAGCCTACTCTGTCTATATTGTTTTCCTCTGTTTTGGGTGGAGTCTGTGTTAGATTTTGGTTGCTAGATGGTTTCTGTAGTAACAAGCAGAGAAAAATCCAAGACTGAAAAAGCACTTTTAAAGGTGCCATATCTTGCCTGAAGTATTATTTATCTAATTATGGATATGGAATGTTCAGCTTCTCCTTTGTATTAAGGCAACCCCTTTTGCAAGGCCAGACTGCTGCTGTGAGATCTTGAAACGTAGTGATCTTACACTACAAGAGCAGGAGAAGCACAAAGCCTGTGCCCAGTTCACTTAAACTGCTCAAAATAATGAGGAAGAGCCAAAGGCAGTGAAATACATTTTTTTTAAGATTGTTACAGACACAAACAACTTTGTTTTAGTTACATAGGAAAGAAACAAGAAACTGGGTTCAGAAGGGCACTTGGATTGTACATGTTGCTGCTGTAAAGAGGGTGTTGGATACAAGCAACGGTGTTTTATTTTGTTAGACTACTGTATACAAGGGAAGTCCCAACTCCTTCAGGATATACCCTTACTCTGCTGTACTCCTTTTTTTTTTATTTCTCCTAAGAAATTCTGCAGATGTGTGAGAAGGTGGTAACTGTGTGTGTCTACTACTTTTGCCTTGCTTGGGCACAAAAAGGATTCTAACAGTATTTTACTATTACTTCTTTCCTGTCTCTCCAGTACTAATCCTTCCTTACCTGTATTCCTGACAGCCTTGCCTGCCACAAGCAGTAATGGTTTCCTAAGGTGGAGTTTCCTCTCTTTTTGGAATCTAGTCACCTGTCAGTGCCCTCCAGGACTTAGCAACGTTCCGTCCGTGAGCCTTGTGCAGTGGTCACTTAGAGAAGCAGGTACACTGGTTTTATCTTGGTTCTGTGTGCTTTACAGGGGCAGTTTGTCCCAGCCTTCAGCGAGAATCAGAGTCTGGGAAGGGTCTGGAGGCTTGTACCTGCAGGGTGCAGCAGGAGACACCCCGGGACACCGGGGATTGTGTTTGTAACCTGCCAGGAGTCTGAGGGCCAGAGCTCATTTGCATCTGTATTTCCATAGTGCTGTGAAGGCACTTGGCTGCAATACCTGCCTGGGCTTGTGTTGCCCTTGATGGATGAGCAGAGGCTGAGAGCTCTTGGACCTCTCCAGGGAGAGGGAATTCGCAGTGGGCCAGCCTGGTTCTCGTCTCATGAGAGGGGGTTTGCTCTTCATGGTTGGGGCTTCTGCAAAATGTGCTTGGCTGCCCACCCAGAAATGAGAGCAGAGCTGCTGGGTGAGGTCTGCAGTGGAAAGCAGCACATCGACATGGGTTTAGCTTGAAAAAAGGGAGGGATTATGGTGGGGAAAAGTTGTAGGGTGGGGAAGGACTCTGCAGGCTTTGGAAGCTGAAAGTGTTAAGAGCTTCTGATGGGACTTCAGGTAGAAAGATCAGAGCAGTGAATTGATAACATTATGAAAGTTCAGGTTCCCACAACAGCCAGACTGTGGAAGATTTACAATTTAATGAGGCTGATAATCCCATTAGAGATTAAATTAAGAAGGTTTTTCTGGGAGATCACCAAGAAAATTATGAATATTGTGCTGTAGCTTGGCTTACAGTGCCAGGGCAGTGGAGACCTGACATGTACTTCTCGCACTGCAGGACACTTTCATTCAGTGTGGCTCATTAAAACAGAGCCTTCAACTCCAGCAGTGTTTCACTACAAACAGAAGCAAATTATTATTATTATTTTTTATTACTACTGCTATTATTACTATCATCATCATCCTGGAAACAATATGCACATTAAAATATGGAAATACCAACCAGATCTGCGAATCAGCACAGCTCTCCTGACTTCGTTCTCAGACAATCCAGTCCTTTTTATTAAAGCAAATCCTCAGAAGGCAGGGTGACCATGGGTAGAAAATAATGTGTTTAAGGGAACAATTGACATAACTCCAGTAGCCTGGAACTTGCACAAACCACTTTTTATGGCATTCTGCACACCCTAGTGATGGGAAAGTGTTGTATGGAATAATGACTCTGTAACCACAGACTTCAAAAGTATAGAATGTCTGCGGCATGATGGAAATAGCTGTTTCCACATCAATAATATACACACAGGCATATTGAAGCTTAATTGCAAGGCCAGTGGTGATGGGAGGAGGAAGGGGTGAGGGCTATCTGACTACAACTGCACCAAAAACCTCTGCTTCACAGCCAGAAACAATGATTCATTTCATGATAAACTTGACTTTTGCATTTTTCTCGTGACTTATTGATAACTTCATATGGGACTTCACAGACCAAAGAAGTTATTGACTCCTTAGGAATTAGAAAGATGGACAGGGTTTGTATTATTTCTTATAAGCATCACTCTAGCTCTTGTGTTTAAATTGTTCTACTTTAAGGACAATTCCAACACAATCTTTTTTTCTGCTTGCATTTTCTCTCTTCCTTTGAATGAAAAAAACTTTTACTTACAAGAAGTCTCTCACTTTAAGAGCGTTTTTAGTCCATTTTCACAAAGAATCCTAATCTTCCAGTTGACACCATATTAACATGAAGGCAGTTTTGTTATCACAAATTGTTGCTATTGGACCAAGTCCTAAAGCACATGAAAGATGTTTTCCCAGTGCTGGCACTGTAAATAAGAGTTGGGCCCAATTGCTTTAAGTGACAAAATGAGCAGTTTTGTTCTGCAGAATACTGGCATTATTGTTACTCTTTTATTCCTGTTGTGCAAATAGATTGTCATTTTACTGCTTTTAGTGCACAGGCTTACAGCAGGATTACTTTAAAGCTCCCCTGGCTGGAATCTCGTGAGGACACCGTGGAGCTTGAGATTCTTGCAAGGAAACTTTCTTCACCTTCACTGGGGAGAGGCCTCAGAATACCCTGAGACTCAAAGATCAGAAGGAAATGGAATTGAAATTCTCCTTTTCTTAACCACACTAGTATTTTTTAAGTCCATCAACATTTTTAGTTACTTAGGATTAGCAGTAACCCATGTTCTAGATGTTATTACTGAGGGGAGGATCAAAGACTAATTGATTCATATTTCCTGGTCTGGTGATTATATTTTTTTTTATTTTGTTGGAGGTTTTTTTTAATTGTTAATTGTTAACTACTTCTTGACATGTTGGGTAAAGAAGTCTCCCAGGTTTGCAGATGAAAAGATTTTCATCTTTGAAAATATAACCCAAATGTACCCTAGAGGGCAGAGTCATTTAGAGAGAGCTCCTGCACACCTGCCGGGTTACTGGAGCGTGCCCACTGCCAGTTCCTTGGAGAGAGGGACCAAGCCCTGGGAAAATGGTGTTGGGAGCGTGGGTGGAGCCTCCTGGCTTTTGTCAGCAGCAAGAGCAGGGAAAGTGGTCTTGGATTCCCATGTGCAGGTTCTGAGGAAAAAAGCCAAATCCAACCAATCAAAAATCACTTAAGAAAGTAAAAATGTGTATTTTGCAGAAAGGCCCCTATAACCCAGCAGGCCATGCTGCTGGCAGGGAGCCATTGCAGCCCTCGCCTGCTGGAGGGTCTTAGCCCTTTTTTAGTGTTTAATTTTCAAAAAGAAGCAGCTTAACTTTTGTTTTATATTAATAAAAAAAAAACCCAAACCCAAAACAGGTGTTGCCCCTTGCAAGAGTTTTCTCCCCTTGAGTCTGAGCCACTCCAGTGGGTTGCTGCCTAGTTTTCCCTCTAAGTGGTGAGGAAAATTTGTTGCCAGGCCTTTCTCTGTGAGTGTCTGGGAAGAATCTGGGAAGGTCTTTCCAGCTTCTCTTGTACTTCCTTCAGGGTTTCAGGCTTCATTCCTCTCTTATTTACCTCATTTATCTGAGGGTGAGGGGAAGGGGGGAAAAAAGAAGGTCAAGTACTGGGACACTTTGAAGAGTGTGCCTTTACCAAGCTTTGGTTTTTCTCTCTTCCTGGAACTCTCATTACATGATCCTGGTTTTCTGAGCCAATTGTTAGCCCAAGGCCAAATCCTTAACCTTGGGCTAGATAACAAAAGCACAGCTGAGGTGATCTTGACTCCTTTAGAAAGGCTGTCTACTCTTTGATGCACTTGGAATGAGACGCATAATTCATTTAATTCCAAAGGTTGTTCTTAGCATGGGAAATTAGCAACCTCCGTGATAAAAAGTCAGCATGTTAGGTGTGTGTGTGTTTTATGTTGATCTTTGTCTTTCATTGCATTCCACATCTTGGAGGGTGTTGCTGTGTCTAGGGAGAATCTGAGACTGAATCCTATCTGGGGAGTTTTGCTTCACATAACTGCATCTGCTCATACCAGGGCCTGAAGACTTTGTGCCAGAGATAGGAATCAGCATTTGGAAGATGCAGCTTTCTGACTGGCAGCTCTAAATGAGAGGCGTGTTTACATGGAGTATATGCTCAGGAGAAATTGGGACCTAGTTTTTTAAGGGATATCAAAACTGGCTTGTGAAGTACAGCCCTCTTTTATGCAACGACCCCAGAGGTGTGAGAGGCCAGTGGGTGTCGTTCTTCTTTATGGTGTGGAGGTCTCTCCGACAGGTCCTTTCTGAGTTTTTTCTTAGGGAGAGGACTCCACCACCATAAGCATTATTGTTGAAGTCTCTGTGCTGCTCTGAATAACTTGGAAGGTTTGTTTTGTGCTGTAGTTTAGCAAGTCTGATGGCCAAACCCAGCATCACTGGGGCTGTTGTGTCAAGGGGTCAGGTCATGAAAGGTAGTGGAATTCAAAGCCAGGCTGAGAGCAGTGAGATGGGCTTTGGTGGGCACAACTGCTGACAGAAAATGCTGCTGGTCAAATTACTGCACCAGGAAAAAGAGGAGTGGGGCCACCAGGCTAAGGATGGGAGAGGCAGCAAACTGCTCAGCCATGGAGCTGGAAAATGCCATGCCATTGGAAAAGTCCCTTGCTGTGCTTGTGTGCTAATTCTCAAACAGCTCTCCCTGCCTCCCAAGTGTTTGGTAATGATATGTACCTTAAAGAATTCGGAGATGCCCAAATGCACTGCTGTTTATCCTGTAGGCTAGAGATAGATAGCTACATTATATGGTGTAATGACAGGTTTCATCCATTGGGAACCACTTTGCATGTGGACCAGGTCTGGCCAGTACTAAATTGGAAAGCAAAGATGGCTTTGTGATTAAGGTGCTGGAGTGGGACGCTGGAAATCTGGGTTCAAGTTGTGGGTCAGCCATAAACTCCCTGTGTGACCTTGAGCAATATAATTATTCTGAGACTTCAAAGGTATCTAAACAATTTGGACACCCATTTTCCAGTCATTTTAATTAACTGGGATGCTTTGAAATGCTCAGCTTTAATCTCTCTGTGCCCAGGATTCTCATTTGTAAAACCAGGATAATGATATTTCCTCGCGCAGGAAGAGGATGTGCGCGCCATGGATTGGGAAGTGTGCAGCTGCCCGGAATGCAGCAGCTATGGAGCTTCCAGGCTTGGGGGGAACATGTTGAGTTTTGCACGTGTGGGTTTGAAATTCAGATGTGGGTGCTCTGTGCAGGACAAACAGCCTGTGACATGCGGGCAGAAACTGGGGCTAGTTACAAACTGTGCTATATCGCCTTCATTTTAGGCCCTGGGAGATAAATACCACTGCAAGCAAACTGCAACCAAAATATTTACCGAGAGGAACAGCTCATTTCTTCAGTATTTCATTTAGCTCCATAACAACATCTTGCTGTTCCTTTAGTGTCTTGCCATTTTTTAATAGTGAACATTAAACTTTTACAAGATAAATTGAGTAGTTATTAACATTTCCATTTCTGTGCTTCGTAACAAGCCCTGCCCCCCCCCTTTAACATCACCTACGGTTATGTCCCTTTGCCTGGTGTTGTGTGGCTGTGTAATGAGAAGCCTGGATTGCACACAGGCAGAGGGAAGGGTTAAAAGAGCCAAGGGAGTCTTTAATTCCTTCGTTTTCTGACTTTTGTGGGTTTAATACACAATCTTAACATTCCATTAGTAAGTGGTTGCATTTTTTTCTTTTTAACTGAAGAGATTAAAGGTTCCTTCAGATTTTACATTTTTTCAGTACTCTTTAGTCATGTCAGTTGTGTGTGCTGGGCAGGCAGGAGATGAAAATCTGTGCTCAGTAACTGTTGGTGCTGCTCCCAGAGCCCAAGGATGGATATCTGGAACACACCTGTCCACAGGGGACTGCCGTAGCTGTCCAGAGGGGACTGCTTTTCCCAGAAACAGTGTCTGTCAGGGCAGAGAAATGTTTCCAAGGCCCTGGGACTCCTCACTGGCCTGTGATGACCATCACCCCATGAGGAAAGGGCTCTGTAGACTGCATGTGAAACACTGCACAGTGTCAGAGTATCTCACCCTGCTTGCCACAAAACGTATGGAGATGTCTGTGGTAAATATACGGTGAAATGAGGTTCATATTTAAATGTGAAGGAAAGAGATGGCTGCTCCTGTGAGCAGCTTCCACTGAATCAGTGCCACTCGTGAGTTTGGCAGGAATCAAATCAGCCACTTCCACTCCTCTGTCCATTTGCTTCTTAGAATGACTGCTCTGTAAACCGGAAAATCTGACTTTCCCATTCGAGTAACTTGTTATTTATCATAACTAACTCTCAAATCTGCCCATCAAGATAGGCTTTTCCCTTGAAATCTGGCTTTCAAAGCAACCATGAGCCAAGGGCTTCCCTACTGTGCTGTGTGTGTGCTTGCAGGACAGGTGGCCAATGATTTCTCAGTTTTATTCTAAATTCTGTACTCTGAGCATCCTGGACATTCAATGGCAAATTTTGCTCAAGACTTCTATGGAATAAGATAATGAAAGCTCTAGTTGTGGTTTTCACTGAAAACTAACAGTCAAGAATTGCAAAGGATTTAAGGTGGTAGCTGTTATTTCTAAAGGTTTTCCTGTTACTTTGATTTAGTTTTTTACTGAAAGTGAACAGGTAAGAAATACCGTCAGGGTATTGCTTTATATCATGTACAAGAAAATATCACCTCTAAAGATTTTTGCAGAATAACAACTGTTCTATAATTAGTCAACTAAACATTTTCAGATAGTCTCACATTATAGTATGTGGTAATCTTTCTCTGCTTGGTAGATGTACAGTTTAGAAACAAAGGCAAACAAAACAGGAAAAAAATTGTGTCTAGATACCTGCCAAAAGTTAAAATGACCTTAAAGAAAAATGCCTCTGGGTTTTCCAGGAGAAAATAATGCATTGAATTAACGGGGGGGGGGGGGNCGAACCCCCCCCCAGAAAAACCCAACTAAACAAAAAGATAAAGAACAAAATATGGTAATGCTGCTTTCTTTTTTTTTAAGAATGGCCTGATTCAGCAAAACCTTCATATTCTTATTAGCTGTTTTGTATTCTTGGCCCATGAAAAACTTCGGGAGAGAACTTAATTTAGTACATTGTTACAAACTCTGATACCTGCCTGATTTTATCCAAGTTCATGAACCTTTTGAGCAGCAACCCCCCTCATGCCCCTGGGGTTCTGGAGAGGGATTTATGGTTTCATGTGCAAAACAGTGTGAAACTTGGCACTTTTGCATGGCCTGAACTCTGACAGCTCCAGGAGCACTAAGCAAAATCAAGGCTTGTGAGCTCAACCAGCTCAGAGGCAAAGTAAAGCTTTATTGAAACTCGCATGAGCTTGAACCAAATTCCGTTTTAAAAATGTGGCCTTTACTGTCCTGTCATTGCTTTATCATTACCACGGAGGAAATCCATCCTGTGTGGCAGTTGTGAAGGTAAATAAGGCTGGTGGCAGTGGTGAGGTTGGAGGGGGGTTAAGAACTTCTGATGTGCAGGAAGGAGGTCGATGTCCCAGAGATAGGAGTGTCTTAATAGTCAGTGTATGGACAGGAGAAGTTGTGAGTTCCTTGTTGCTGAAGAGCCGGGGCAGGCCAGTCATTAGTGCTGTCTGGCAGGGTGAGTGAGTCACAGTCAAAGCAGGCCCTCATTTTCATCCCCAGGCTTTTGCAGAGCCCGGGCAAACTGCAAGCTCCAGTTCAGACTGAAAGCCAGGTTTGCCTTTTGCTAGCTGTGCTTTCAGGGGGGTTGAAAGATTGAGTGGGAATTTGACTAAAGGTCAAAATGCTGCTTTCCTCCTGATTTATAAACCAGCAAAGGTGCAGCCAGCGTCCAGGTTCATTAAAAAGAAAGTGTCATGTTCCTCATGTTATTCATCTGCAGTTCTGCAGATCCTGTCACTCTTAAAAGGATTGAGGTCCCTGGCAGCCATTGGAATTGGCTGATGCTGGGGATTGGGCCCACAAGGTAGAGAAATGTTTCTTCCTTTGCTCATTTCCTGGCCTTGCCCTGTGGACTGTCTGGCTTTGGAGCTTTCATCATTCAGGTAGGTCATGTTATGCCTCTTCTTACCTGATCCTAAAATGAGCCAGTGTTGCTCAGCTGCGGGCCCAAACTGACTGTCAGTGAATACTTCTGTGTTGCATTGCCTGTATAAAGTACTCCAGGGATCCTCCACAAGTGAGACCATGGGATTTGTCAAAAAGCACCTCTTTAAAGGTGCTTGTGATTGTTGCATTCACATGGTACGGATTCCAGCTGTGACCCTCCAGTGTGCTTCCGATGGCAGGAGCTCTGCTTATAAAGTCCCAACAGGAATATTCTGCTGTTAACTCACACAGAAGGCTGGTTATCAAGAAGTGGGTTCGTTTTTCTGACCGCATGCTGAACCCTTTCAGGATAACTGTGACCCTCCCCACACCTGCTGGGAGGGCAGTGTGCAGGGGTGTAAGAAATCTGGGAGGTGTATGGAATACGTGAGGCACAACGTTTTGCTGCTGGTGCTGGATGAGCTGACTGATGGACACACCGTGTTGGACCTGCTGCTCCCCAACATGGAAGAACTGCTTTGGGGTGATTTGGCTGCAGTGCCATGAGATGGTTGTTTAAAAACATGAGGAAAGTGGGAAAGGCATGTAATGTAATAATCTCTCAAAACTTGGTGTGTGGACTTTGGCTTGTTCAAGGAACTGGTAAGCAGCATCTCCTGGGATTCTGCCCTGGAGGGCAGAGAGACCCGTGAAAGTTGCTTGATCTTCAAGGACAGCCTCCTCAAAGCACAGGAACAGTCCATCTTGATGTTCAGGATGCTGAGCAGGTATAGCAGGAGGCCAGCTTGACTGAACGGGGAACTCCTGACAGATTTCAGATGCAAAAGGGAAGAGTATGGAGGTGGAAGCAGGGACAACCATCCAAAGAGGAATACAAAAATGTTGCCTGGGCATGTAGGGACAGAATTAGGAAAGTCAAAGCTCAGCTGGAGTTGGAACTGATAAGGCTTTTGGCATGCAAACAGGTTATTTCTGTGTGCAGCACAAGGAGCCCAAGGAAGATGTGAGCCTTCTGCTGAATGTGACAGGTGATGACAAGCATGGGAAAAGCTCTATTTCTGATTGTGTGACATAGAGAAAAAATGCTGAGCAAGAGCAATAGATGGATCAATGTGAATGTAGTAGGTTCTTGGTTCTGTGCATACAGTGGTATTTCCAGTTTGTGTTCCATCTGGCAAGCCTAGCTCTTTTTTTTTTCTCCCCAAAGCCATCAAAAATGTGTAGGCAGGAGATGTGCTCACTATGCAGATCAGGGTGTCAGTACCTGTAGAAACTGCATCCAATATCAGTGAAATAATGTAGTTAATAACTGGCCATTTTTTTTCCCCTCATAAATATCAGTTCTGAATGAATCTTAGCAATGGGTTAAAGAAAACACCTGTGTGTACAAGAGAGACCTTAAAGGTAGCTTTGACCTGAACTTTTACAACAAAAATTGTTCAGTACAGGATAGGAAATTATTTCAGTAGAAAAATAAAAGGTTTTTGTTTTTTTTTTTTTTCCCCCTCACAAAATCATTTTAGCATGTCAAGAAGCTGACACAAGGACATCTTTGACCAATTAAAATATTTTAAAAAGACAGCAAAGTATTTGGCAGCCACTGGCACCTGTTAAAATACGAGCCCATGCTGGAATATCAGGCTTCTGCTGAAATATGTACTGGGTGTATTTTTGTGTTTTAAATATGACTTCCCATCCTGGTATTTGCAGGTGCATTGTACTAAAGTGAACACAATCATTTTGTTAATTGCAGTTCAAGCTCATTAGGGAACTATAAAGGCAGAAGAATGAATGTAACCGTGCATTAAATGGTAAATGATTTTGGGGTGGGAAGCAGTCAGGTGTGTTGCCCTAGGCTATGATTTTCCCCAAATTAACATACATAGCAAAGAAAGAAAGAATGAGGCGGGTGGGAAGAAAGAAAGGCCACAGGTCAGCAAAGCAGCCCTCCCCAGCTCCAGCGAGGCTGCCGCGGTGCTGGGGCCGGCTGGGTCTGGCTCACACCGGGCCAGCCCTGGGGTGTTGGTTTCGGTTCCTTGCAGCCAAGTACGGGCCAGCCCCAAAGCCCCTCGGCATCACTGCCCCGGTTAAGGTGTAACCGAGCGCTGCGGGCTCCCACTGCGGCCCGCGGCACCTCCCGATGGGCAGCCTTGATGGCTCTTGTTACAGACCCATCCTGGAGTGCCCTATGCCTGAGCAAACAGCCGAGAGCGTCCCCCCAGAGTTCTGCTGGAAGATTTGTAAACTCCCCATGTGTTTATCCCAAGGTTTGGTTGCTTCCATCTCCCGTCCACACTCTCACGCCAGCAGGGACCCGTGGATTTCCACATGGTTGTACAAGCATGTTTTGCTGCCTCAGAGTAACAATCGTGGGGTGAAATGAAAGCCTCGGCCAGCACTTCAGACCTGAACAGCAATACCCAGTGTCTCGAGCTCTGGGTTTCTAGGTGGATGTAGCTTCACAAGTACTTGCTTTGGCTGCCCATGATTTGGATCTTCTGGAAAATCAGGCTCATTGAAGTTGCTTCTTGTTTTCTGTTCTACCTTTGCTTGAAGTGGAAATACTCGTTTTGAGCAAGGAGGAAGGTACAGGGAGAACTGAATGAGAATTTCCCCCTGGAATTATTTCAACTGATACTGTATTTTATGTAGAACCTCCTATTTTCTTCTATGCTGTTCCATTTCCTGAAAGCATTTCCATTTTATTCTGCTCTAGTGAGCTGTTTAAGCAGTCACCAAAGGTAAAAGTTTCATGACTTTCAGATTATCTGTAATATTTGAATGGCAATTGAGGTGCAAATGTCCTGAGGGATTTTTCTTAATGCTTTCAGAAAAAGAGCTGGTTTCTGTCTAGTCCTAAAAAATTCCTTCTCATAGAAAAGAGGGAGAGAAATACCATTATTTATTAGTGTTTCTGTCTGGTAAAACTATACACTCCTTAGCCACTGTTTAATAATATTTGTTTCATTATCTTTGTTCTTCAGTTGTGTCTCAAAGAGAAAAGAGACATCTGTGGGCAGGCTTTTCTCAGAGCTTAAACATAACTGTGAAAAGCAATTAGTCCAAATTAATGAAACTCTGTCTATTAGTCACTAATTTTATATTTATTCAAGAAAATGATTGTACTCTTGAGCCCAAAAAGGGTAATAGACAAGAAGATTAATGTTTTTCCTCTTCCCTCTTGTGTAGCTGGTGCTGTGTAGGGTCAGGGAAGAGCTTCTGGAATGGACTTGGCTGAATCTTTTCCAGCAAATCCTCTTTCTTTGAAGTCCCAGCTTTGGCAGCTGCTGCCGACTTTACTGTCCAACATGAGACCAGTAAAACCAGATTTTGCTGGTAGACCCAGTCTCCGAGGTGGCTTCTTTTTGTAGAACCAAATATGGACAGTTAATTTGCTTTTGGATGTACATCATATTTAACAAGATGGATATTTGTTCCTAACAGCTTAAACACAAAGGTGTGTGATCTTGTCTACTGTGTCTATTCCAAATTAACCCACTTGCAGCTTTTTTTAGCACATTTGTTATTTGCCTCATCTGTACAGTAGGTCTGCAGAGGAAATGCAGGCAACTTTGTGAGTCTAGAATGAAAGTTCTCAGCTTGAGGTAGACTGGTGATGAGCTGTTCAACCCAGTGAGGGAAAAGTAAGTAAAAACCTCTCTTGCCTGACAGCAGATGAAAAGTAATAATATTTAAAAAACCAAGCACACACCCACGGCTAGACTGGCACAAAAGTAATCTTTATTGGTGGCATGTGGACAAATATAGTGGAAATACTTTTTAAAAACCTTACAGGAAGGAATTCCAGCTGTTGTGAGGTTTTCTGTTATTATGATGGGTGGATCTGAAATCTAAAACTTCCCAGACACTTGCTGTAAATCGGGGCAAACCCATCTCTTCACTTGGCAAGGTTTCAGTGGCAGTGCTGCTTTGTGTGTGTGTTCATGCACATGTGTGTGTGGCATGTGGCTGGTGTGGGACTGGCACCACCAGCTTTTTGGGAAAAGGAAAAAAGAGGCTTTTCTTGCCTTGAAACAGCGAGATTTCCACCAATTTGAGCAGCTCTAGCACCACCGTGCTGTTGAGATTTGGCAGGAGAGTGACTTTCACTTTGTTTGCCTGCCAAACTCGGCCACTTAATGAACATTTCAAACCTCTCCACTTGCACGTGCTCAGCTGGTGTTTGAGGGGAAAAATCTGGTCTTTGCAAAGCTGGCTGGGGCTGCTGCTGCTGCTGGTCTCCCACAGCCCCCACCCGTGAGGGGTCTGTCCCTCAGGGAGATGGAGGGGGGCACGGCGAGAGAGGAATGGCTCTGTGACTGCAGCGGTATTTTCAGGGTGGGTGTAACCTCGGGAATGCCTCTGCGTCTGCTTGAGGATCAATCTGTGCTCGCAGGAGGGGAGAGGAGCTTGTAAAGAGCTCCTGGTCTATACATTGATACATAGGGAAGGGAGTAGAAAAGACAGCAAGAGACTTCTGTATTTTGGGGAGGTGATAGAAAATTTTGTGTTCAGCATGTTTCCTTCCAGATTGCTGAAGCGGATTTGGCAATTCCTACATTTTGCCCTTCTGCAAAGTCCCCAAAGCGAGTGCTCAGCCCTCTCCTGTCTGCACAGCAAAGGCCACGTGCTCTCCTTCACACAGGTACTTTGTCAGCTTTGACTACTGGGAGTCTCTTCAGCAGCTCCAAGGGTCCCAGCCCTGCTGGAATCTGCTTCCAGCTGTGCAGTGGATTTTTGTAGCTTCATTTTATTTTTTTTTTTTTTAAGTCAAAGACATCGCACACGTGTGTGTGCAAACTGTATTTAAGGATATTGAGGATATACCAAAATTATCTTGCAGCTTCAGTTCTCTTCCCAGCCCTGCTCCCATCCTCTGTGTTATGATACAGTCTTTAATTAGACCACTACAATTACAGACCTGCTTGGGGAATGAATCAGGGTTGTGTGGTAAAAGACACCATTGTCCAAGGATCTCTGCCCCATTTCTGGCAGGAATGGAAAGATGGATGGTGAGTGAGGTGGGGGGTTGTGGAAAGAGGAAAAAGTATTACAGGCTGTTCAGATGTTCACGAGGGAATTAGCACTTTCAGTGCTTCTACCAGAGTGATTCCAGGCAAGTTACTGAAACCAAACTCTTCATGTGTGGTCACTAATTTAAGTGTTCCTCGTATTCTGTGTATCTGGCCAGAGACTCAGGGTGCTGACCTGAAAACCTGAGCAGTCACAGTTCCAATAGAAGCTCAGGACGGCTGTGGTGTAGGAAATACCATTGTAGTGCCCTGGAAAATGAAAAGTCTTTGGCATGCCTGGTTGTTGTGTCCTCGTAGCTGAGGCCAGGGCGAGCACCCTGCCGGGAAAAGAGGAGTGTGGTCACACGGCTACAGGCTGTGTCGGGGAGGTAGAATTGCCCCAGTTACCATAACTCTGCCTTTCTCTCACCTGTGAGTGCTCCACTTCGCAAGAACATCAGGTTACCTTTATCTGCTTTACGAGCAGCAAACATCCCTATCTACCCCTCAGCAAAATAGACTTTCCTAATGGTCCTTTGCTGCCTCCGTGGCTTGTTATTAGGAGCAAAACTTGGAGGCACAAATGTTGATCTTTTGCTGCACAGCAGTTTATGGCTGGATAAAACGTTGCTGAAAATAGGTTTGATTTAAATAAAACAACTCTCTCCGCTTTAATTTTTCAAGTGTGAACACTTCAGAGAGCGCTTCTGTGGACGTCATCACAGCGCAGGCCAGTGCGTGCCAAATTAGAAGTTTCGGGATCTTTGAAATTAGGCATCTGTTATCTCTTGCCTGGCGTTTACTTAAGGAAAACAAGAATTCAAAACATGAATGCGCGCAATCTTTACAAAAATACTCATGTTTACAGTTTGACCTTTACTTTCTAGTGTTTAACTAAGGGCTAAGTATTTGGAATTATGCTTTGGCTTATAAATGTTTATCATCAAATAGGAATGATATCAGAGCTCTGCAAAAATACAGAGTTCCTTGGAAAGATTTGACTGAAAAAAGGTCCACAGCAAAGGGAAGGGAGGGAAAATAAAAGCTGAAAGAAAGGTTTGGGACTTTGTGCCATCACTGCAGCTCTAACTGAGAACAGCATCCCTGGGGCAGGTGTCCCTGCTGTGCCAGCAGCCCTGTCCCTCCAGGGGTGACCACACTATTCCTGTGTGCAGGTAAAACCCAGGGCCTCCGAGCTGGAGGCAGTGCTGGGCAGGGTTTGAGCTGCAGTGGAGTGAGCGAAGAGACAAGGTCATCCCACACTGTAAGCCCTGTGAAAGCTCACTTGCAATAGTGGGGTTGTTCTGCAGTGGTGCACAAAAACCTGCTGGCTTTGGTCCTTCTGTTTTTCTACAAAGATGGTAACAGGTGGAGTTTCTGATCAATGTTTCTGAGAAGCTGCAAGAGGGAGGAGATGGTGCTGTCTTGGGGGAAAGGGGATGGGGTCAGATAAGGTGTAGGAAGGGCCACAGAGAGCTATTGTGTAGCTGAGCTTACACTTTGTCTCCCTCACCATACAACATCCTCCCTTCCAGTTTCCTGAGCACCTCAAGTTTTTTGTCATTGTCTGTAGGAGATGCTGGGCTCTTCCCTTTTCTCCATCCTTTTCCACACAGGTGCAGGAACTCAACAGAATTCAGTTTAAGAAAGGGGGCTCTAAGAGCCATTAGTGTGTTCCTTTTTCTGTGCTGATGTAAACATGCTGGGATGATGTTTGGATTCCTCTGCTGTTGGTGAGGGCAACTCTGGGTCAGTCTTTGGTGAGTTTCTTTTGCCAGTTCTGTTTCTTGATGAGCTTATTGCTTGTCTGTCTGCCTGATTTCTTTCCCTTCTTGTATCATTTTTTCACTTGGCTTAAGAACAAACTCCTTTTCCCTCTCTCTCCCCATGAGCAGAGTATTTCCAAATAGGATGCAGCTACAAACCTCTGCATGGTTGTTGACTCTGTCGATAGCTGGGTGACTGTGGGCTTATTTCAAACCACAAACTGTGTGCTTTGATTTGCCCAGCTGGAATAAACAGGGAGATGGCAGATTCCTACTTCCTAGAGATCATGGCCCTTGGCAGTGCCCAGTTGGCCGTGGCAGTGCTGATCCCACTGGCCCTGAGGGTCTCTGTGCCCAATCCGTGATGGGAGGGCAGCTCCCACTCACAGTCTGGGGGGGGCTTGGCTGAGTGAACTTGGCTGCTGATGGGGTCACACAGGATTTATTTAATGTCATTACTGTGAAGTTCCTGCAGGTCTGGCTGGGTGAGGAGTGTGTATTCATTTCCAAACCTTGGAGTTTTTTTGCATATGCTGTTCCTTTTTTCTCCCTCCCTCCCCCCCCCCTCAAATTTATGGCAAAAGAACAAAATGTCATGCAGATTGATAAGTTTTCTGCCGATGCCTCCAGCATTAGCTCTGATTTGTTAGCCCAACCTTGAAGAGATGCTCAGATGTCCAATAAAACCTATCCCAGATCTCCTTTGGAAAGGTGTGTAGGAATAGGGAGCAAGAGGTTCTTCAGGCTCTCATGCTTTCCCTTCCTCTTCAGGAACAGGGTTGGTGGGTTCTGCTTTCCTGCCTGCCTTTGAAGACAGTTTTTTTAATGTATATTGCATAGTGCTTGGGCTCACATTCTGACATGGATGGGTTTGCAGTCCCACCTCTGTCCTGTCCTGCTCCCTCTGCAGCCTTACACTGCCTTTGGAACCCACCATCTTTGGAATTCAGATGGCATTTTTTACCTTTGTTCCCACAGCTGATAAATAGCCACTGCAATTCAGGGGGGAAGAAAAACCCCTAGGAACAGCATCTTTAAGCAAGTCTTAGTGTAATTCTTTCACCTTTCTTTGGATGTATGTATAGTCATTTGTATTGCCATTTTGGATCCAATAGATATACAATGGGTAGAGATGCAAACACCATGTGTTAGGTTGCACATTTGCCCGTTTGACAGAGGCAAAGCTGCTCAACAGCTCCTATGGAGAGCAGCAAAAAATCTTCAGAGGTGTCACATTAGATTCTAATCTCAGCTCCAGGAGAATGTTATTCCAGTGGTTTTGGGAAAGCTATTCCTAGTGGCTGTGGTCACTTAGGGCAGAATGAAAGCTATCCCGTTTTATAAGTATTTAATCCTGGTTCATGTATTAATACATAATGGCAATGCCAATTTGGTCTGAGTGCTTGAGGTGGCCTATGGATGTACCAGCTGGAACCATCTGGGCACAGGTGGAGCAGAGATTCTCAGATTCAGGACAGGCTTTGCAGACTGTTAGACTGGACTTACAGGTTTATTCTAGAAACTTATATCTCTCAGAGAACCTTTTTTTAATCTTTGTTTGGAGCAATCCCTCTCCCAGATTGGTGGCCAGAATTTGAATTCAGGTTTTACTGAGAGAACTGGGATTCACGGTTTGCTAAGAGAAATGTTTGCCATGATCCACCTTGCTCTGTCTCTGGTCTTTTGGGGTACTTCAGCTATTTTCCCTCTGCTTTCAACGTTGTGGTTTCTAAGTGTCACTTCCTTTCAATGACCAGTGGCAGATGAATTCCTTGTTCTCTCTTTTGAACTAATAGATGGAGCCAAGGGGAAGTGAAGCCACTGCTGGGATACCGGTCTTTCCATCAAACTTACATATCCTCTGCAAGGAAAACTTTCCATGTGAAATGAGTATTTATGTGGAACAGTTGAATTTAGTAGCTTAGTGTCTGAATAGTGCCATTATTTTTTTTTCAGGCAAACTTTCCAGTACTTTTTTCCACCTTTCCAAAAGGCCCATTGTCCAGTGTTATCTCTGAAAGCACAGTCAGATAACACTGGACAATGCACTAGTGCAGTACAGACACTGGCTGGTTAATTATCACTCCTCTGCCAATACAGTTTTAATAAGGGAACCTGTCTTAATGGGATGTGACTGGTAGGATTTGGCTGGTTTCCTCGTTCTGCACATGCTGTTTGGTGGGTTTATGTTGATGACTGCATGTTTTGGTTCAGATTTGGAACTTGTTGCACATCCCCACTGATTTCATTGCAGATCTCCTGTACCTCATGTGTGTCTCTCAGGTTTGTAGGCATTGCATTGTGTTGGGCAAAGCAAACCTCTGAAGGGCAGAAGGTTTGAGCCCTGCCGTCCAAGGTCAAGGCTGTGTGGCTGGTGCTGAGCTGTGTGATGGAGATACCAGGGGCCAAACCACCAGTGACAGAACAAACACGTGCTTTTACTGAAATGTGCGTTTTCTGTGCTTTTGTCAGACCTGCATTCTATTGGCATCTTCTGCATGGAAAGATGCTTAGGTCTCTTGAAACAGGGACCTACTCTGTAAGGATGCTCCTTGTGTGTTCTGTCCTTCTGTGAGCTCTCCTTAGCTTTTGGGTGATAGAAAACATGTGTGGTACCTTCCATTTACTGGTTGGGGAAGAAACTTCACCAAGCCCACTTCTATCCCAAAGCTTTCAGTTTTCAAACTGAGCTCTATTCAACAGAACTGTAAGCAATTTTAGTTGTCATTGCTAACATAGACAAAATCACATTTAAACCCAAGGGTCTGTTGGTGAGAGTTTTACCCTCAAAACTTTTTTTGAAGTCAGTGCCTAATTCCAAGCAGAAATTGGTCATCTGGCCCCTAAATCCACCACGTTCCACCTTTCACGTTTCTAGTTTGCTGTTGAAGTCCCTCATTTTGTAATAGTACCGTGGAAGTGTGAACCCCACAGCTCCACTTGCAGGTGAGTGCTGCTCTCCCTCTGCTGAACTGGGCACTGCCGTGGTGCCAGACTGTCCCTGTGAGCAGAGGCTGCACTGCCTATCAGAACATTTCCTGCTGCTCGGGATTAGAAAGCTGCTTGCTCTGGGAGCAGATGGCCACCTCTCCACCCATCCTCTCAGGTATGGGGAAGCAGCCAAAAACCGGCTTAAAAGAGCAAAGCCTAACCTGTTCAAAGGAGAACAGAAAGGAACATTTTTTCAAACAGCTTAATGAAGCACTTGTTAAGGACTGCCAGGGACACATTTCCATTCTACACAGGATATTCATTAGAAAAGCAAACACCCTCCAGCACCATTTGTAGGAACAAAGCAAGCTTGCATTTTATAACGAGGTGTTAATTTAATGAAGGAGGGGACTGGCAGAAGAGCAGGAGGCAGGAAACCAAAGGACAGACACCTTTTTCTGGGAGGACGGGACAGCTGTGCCGTCCTGCTTTGCCGTGTGGTGGGGGCAGATGGGGGCTGTGCACTGCACAGGCAGGGATGCTCCTGGACGAGGAGCTGGGGGATGTGGAGGCTGCTGGCCAGCATTTGGGGATTGGATCGAGGCTCTCCGGAGTCAAGTGCCTCAGCTGAACAACCAGGGCCCCTCAAGGCAATGGTTTCAGGGTAACCTCTTGGGCACCTTTTTCCCAGGCACAGAGATTGATGGGATTGTAGCTCCAGGGGCAGCTTCCACCTCTGCTGCCCCTGGGGAGGAGCCCAGAAACCCTTTGGAGTGGGGGCCTCCCATGTTCCTGCTCTGTGCCCTGCTCCAGGGCCTGACATCCTGGGATTTCCCAAGTCTGCTCTCAGGGTCCCTGATGTTTATTGTGACCCCAGGGCAGGGTAAAGTAGCAGGTACTCAGGTGTCAAAAGAGCCAGATATTTATTTGTTTCACAAGGAAACAAATCCTGTGGAAGGGTTTTGCATTTTTCCCCCCCTTAAAATGAAGCAAAGCGTTCTGAGTAATTTCCTTTCTGTGGGGAAATTGTCCTTCTGAAGCTGATCCCACGCACAGACACCAAATGTCACAGCTTCTTGCAAAATACAGTGTGGCAGTTCAGCCACCTCCACTGCAGTGCGGATGTCCATGGATTTGGGCCAGGAAGGGCTGATGGAGGGCTAAGGTGTGTTTACCAGTGGGTCATCCTGAGGGATGCACAGCTCTGGGGTCACCTACAGGAAAGGGGGATGGAGTATCCCAACCTGCTTTTCTGGAGGGGTGAGAAACATGAGGAACACTTTGCCCTGCTGCAGCTGGGGGATGGAGGTAAGCTGTGTGCTCCCAGGATTAGCCAGGTGTCAGTGCGGGAGAGCTGGGAGCTGAGGGCCAGTTTTTCTGCATCTCATGCCAGGACTTCAGCCTCGAGCTTATCCCTTATTTTCATACATGTGTGTAATTCCCACCAGGGAATTTCTACCAGAGCATCCAGCCCATACTGTTGCTCCCTGTGGGGACAGGGCCAAAGTTAACCTGCACTCCCAGCTCCAGGAGAACAGGAGTGACTGTGGAGCTCGGCCAGGGAGGAGGTTTAGGAGACGGAGGAAAAGCACGTGACAGGAGGCCAGGTCTTGTTTAATGCCACTATCCTGTTTATTGATCAGAGCATACAGCACACTGCGGGAGAGCATTCTGGCCATGAACCTACACTGTCATTCAGAACATTGGCACAAATGAGGTAATTTCTCGTGTTTATATTTTTACATGCATTGTACGCTCCCTGTTCCTCCTCCTCATGTCACTGGGATGTGAAGGGAATTTCCTGCACACACACGGTATTGTTGTTGCAGGGCTTTTGTGAACATAAACCACTTCAAGCAGCAAGGAGGAATAATACTCTGTTCTGGCAGTAAAAATACAAAGTTAGGAAAACTCCCACTCCCTCAAATCATTTTCCTTCTGGTTGCTTGCTGAATATTTTACTAGAAGATTAGAAGGAGAAGTGGCCACATTTAGCAGCTGCTGACACGTTCCAGCACTCTCAGTGTGCCGAGGTCAGCTCTGAAGTGCTGTAAATCAGCCCAGCTTTTGCTGCAGCCTGGCCCTGCTTTGGCAGCTGGGCAGGGGGCTTGTGGAGAAGAGCACGTGGAGCCCTCCTGTCCTGCTGCACTGGAGGTTATCTCTCAGATCTACAAGCAAAAGCGTGTTGGGTGGTGAGTTTTTACCTTGCAGTCTCTCACCTTTGGGTCTGTGTCGCTCATGATAGTGAGGCAAGTTGGAAATATGTCTCCCCTCTGGTTTCTGGAGCCTGTAAACAGAAATATCCATATTTCTTTGGCTAGGGAATGAAAAATGCTGGTTTGCACTGGGGGTAAAGTGTGATGGGACATGGGCTCCTTGTCAGTGGGCCAGATTTGGAGTGATGCAAAATGGCTGCAGTATTCCAGCAGAGTCCAATTAAAAGCAGATGTGCAAAGGAGGATCACCTCCTGTCCACCCCCTCCCTCCTGCCCCCAGCATCTGCAGCTTAGGGCAGCAGAGCTTTCCTGCTGAGGGCAGGCAATGAATGAGCCATTCCAGAGGTGTCCTGGGGCAGCCCCAAGGCTGCTGGGATGGGCACAGCTCCCCTCGCCTGCCACTCCCTGGAAGCACATCCCCTTCCCCACATGGCATCACTTTGGCAACACGGAGATAATCCTGTGCTCTGGCCAGAACACGAGTGTGCTGATGTCCTGCCTGGGAAGGGAAGGTGTCCCCAGTGAGGTGACAGCTGTAGGACAGTGCCATGGTCCAGCAGCCAGACCTGAGAGAAAATGATGGTGCCCCAGACACTGTGATAACACACCTCTTCCAAAATTACACTTGGAAGAGGCTTCAGAGTGCAAAAAAACAACAGAGAAAGAAAAAAACCTGCAAAAAGGCAACCCTCATGTAAACCCCAGAGCTGGGGGAATAAAAGTGCCAGAAAACATTTATATTGGGCTCCCTTGATATCAACACAGATGAAATGGATCCCCATGCTTCCCTCCAAACCGCAGGCTCTAAAGTGGATTCCAAATCCCATCCCCACTTTAATTTAAGGGCCTCCCAATTAGACCGTTGGATGCTTTTCAAAGCTCTGTATAAATTGGAGATTATGCATCCAGCAGCAGAGCCAGAGCTCCCTGCCTGAGCTGTCCCGCAGGGGAGTTCAGGGGCCAAACGTGGTGTCCAGGTGGCCCATGGAGGGCAGCTATCTGCTCCAGCCATTCCTCCTTGGAAAACCCTCAGTGCTCCTCCTGAAGGGCTGGAAGTGGCAGGGCTGGGGGACTGACTGATTTCTCTGATGTGATGACTGAAGTGGAAAAATCTCAGGAGAGGGGGGAAAAAAATCTTTTCAGGTTGATTTGAAATGTTTTTGCTGTTCTTCCCTCCTCCCCAAAACGAGCAATCAAAAAAACCCACTCAACAGAGAACGTGGCACAAATTCAAATAGTTTGGGTCATGCTGTATTTTTCACAGTTGATTTTAAAGATTTTTGTTGTTGTTGTTTTTGCCCAGGCCAAGGATTCTCCTGTATTTTCCAAGTAAGTGATATAGTCCTAGGTGGTAGAAACTTTTACTGGGAGAAGGGAAAACCAGAGATCTCTTATTCCCGTGTGAACCTCAAATGTTTCCTGCCATCTTACTTGCATCCTCTCTCCTATCCCTGGAGCAGAGAGTCTCCGCTCCAGGGGCTACTCCCACCTGTCAGCAGTTCATGGGCAGTCAGTGTTGTCTCTGAGCTGTTCCTTGTGTGAAGGGGGACACAGGGAGATGTCCCTGTGGGATGCAGGGGAAGAGAGCTGTGGGAACAGCCACCTTCCTGCAAGTACTGGCTGGGAGAGCAATGAATGACTCCTCCTCCACCACAGCTTGGCTGGCTAAGGTGGCAGGTGCTGGTGGGTGGCTGCTGTGGCCCTGCATTTCTCCTGTTCTCCCTGGCTCCCTCGTTTCCCATCCCCCTTCCCCACCCTTTGCAGCTGCTGGACTGTCAGATCCTGAGCAGAGTCTGAGTCCTGTCCCAGGTGGCTCAGAGATCAGGAGCTGCACTCACAGCACTTTGGATTTCCAATGAAATGAACCAAACCAGCTGGAGAGAGATAATTTTATTAAGTTTCATATTGATGGAAATGTGATTGTTGTTCTTGGTTTAAGTATTTTCCATCAGGCTTCTGAGCCCAAATTCAGTCAGAGGGGACCAGCTCAATGCACTGGCATTAACTGGCTTCAGTAAATGGATTAATTTAATAATTAATGATTAAGTGACCAAGGGGCTGGAAGTCATTTACTCAGGCTGGACTTACTGAGGAGCTGAAGCTGCAGGAAGTCCTGAGCCTGGTTCTGTCACCCAGGGCAGATTCCTCACTTTTTGGATCAGCTGATGAGTGCCAAATACAGGATTTGACTACAGCAGATTTTTTCCCCCATCTCTTTAAAGTCATCTTTCATGGACAAATGCCCTATTTGGCATAGTTCAAATTAGGACAGTCTTTTCTGGTTTTGGCAGGGGAGTGGAGCACTTACAGGGTGGCTCATTTTCTGCTACCACTGATGCCAACTGCTTTAAACTATTGAGCCTCGAGTGAGGCACGTAGGACTGGCCTGAGCTGGAAGTTCTTTTTTTCTTATGCACAGGAATGTCCCAATTTTATCGGTCTTCCCTTGAAACATGAGAATTCCTCTTTAAAAAGACAACAGGCAGGAAAAAAGTAATCATAAAACCCAAGGGATAAATATGTGTCTCTTTTAATGTAAAAACCACGATGTCACCATTAAACTGTCAAATTATCCTCTGTTTAATTTCTATATAAATTTTAAAACTTTCTGCAGACAGCCAATAAACCTCAAGGTGATAGGACTTGTTTTTGCTTCCATTGAAGTTGGTGGCAAACCTCCCATTTATTTTGGTGTGTAGGATCAAACCCCCAGCACATAAATAATCAGGCACTGGGATTCTTCTGTCCCTATCTCTCCCTTCCTCTCTGAAAACTTCTGAGGCTGGGCCCAACATTGATCTGATGCACAGGCTGGAAGCATCTTTCTTTCTTTCTTTCCTTTTTTACCCCCCCCCCCCCAATGTTCTTTGTGGGTTTTGATCTCTCCCTTTGAAATGGTAGCAGATTCCCTGCAGCGTGCTCTGTGATCATTTGCTGGGTGTAGTCGCATGCTTTCACTTCTTGCTGTAGGTGAAATGGCTCATGTGCAAGGATATTAACTCTCTGTTGGGCAGGAGCAACCCCGCATTCCTTCTCTTTTCCTGGATTCTTAGCAGAGTAGGCAGCCTCCCCCATCCCATAAAACCTCGGGCTGTGCAGTGGAGTCGTGCAGTGCAATGAGAGTACAAGATGTATGTTTTAGGGAGAGCCACATCTTGGACAGATCTGGTTAGCTGATCTAAATAAAAGATATTACCTCTTCCTGCAAATTCGTGCACAATCCAATGGTTGTTGTCAATTATGATTTACTTGCTGTGGAAGAAAATGTCATTTCCCCTTGGTTTCACTGGAATGAAGCAGCTGGAGAGGGTAGCTGAAGAGGGAAATTACAGTGATGGGATAAGTGTTGGGAGAAAAAAAGACTTTTAACAGGAGAACTCTGGTTAGGCCCAGCCCAGAGAAATATGTAAGAATGTGCTTGTGATTTGCTTCCAACAGAATTTTTAAGCCTATACTTCACTAACAGCATGAGTATCTCATTGCTTAAGGTTAAGCACGTGCTGAAATACTCATCTGGAGGTAAGCCCTGGCTGGCAAGGCTGGAAGAAACAGAGATCACATAATCAACTTCCAAAGCAAGAGCCTAATCCTACCAGTCAGCTATTCTGGGGGAGTTTCCAGGAAGGCAAAGAGGTTGCAGGAGGTGGATCTGCATCTCTGATCTTACAAATTTCCTGGCAGGTGCAAAAGCAACTGCTCGGAACAATACCAGAGGTGTTTGCAGGATTGGCCTAAGGCTTTGTCTGCAGCAGCAGATGAGGTTAACAGGCTATTTAAAACAAACAGCTCCACCTCCCTCCAAAAATTTCATGAAGATGGCCCATGTGGTTGTGGTGTGATTTTTAAGAAGATTTAAGCAGGATTGCTCTGAAACCCTTCCTATAGCTCTAGAAAAAATTCAGTCTTTGCTTCTTTGTCCAGTCAGCTTTGCAAATTCATATCCCAAAGTCACATCTGTCCTAGGGAGTAAGTCTGGGCATTTCTTCCTACACGCCACATCTTGGACTTTCATAATATCTAAAACAAACAAACAAACAAAAAATTAAGTGATCCTAAGTAGTTCTTCTTTAAATTATGTTTACTTATTTAGTAGGACTTTTAACCGGAAAATTTCCAAATAATTGCACTTAAAGAATGTGTGTGTATGTGCAGTGGGGTAAACTATGCTCTTTACTCCTGAAAAAAATGCATGTGCACACACATGCACAAAATAACAAGGAAGAAAGGGAAAGGAAAAGCATTTGCTTAGGGATATGAAAGGCAATTCTGAAAACTAGCTTTATTTTATGCCCTCGGAGGACGTTACAACGTCAGTGAATGCGGTGCCATCTCTTCCCACCTGTGAAATACAGGGTCGTGTTTATGGCAAGAGGAGAGCAAACAAGAGCAGGGTGGGTCTGCTGCGGCTGTGCCCGAGGTCTGCTTGGGGCACAGGGCGGGGTTTAAGGCGGCTGGAGAAGAGGCTTTGGGCACTCCGCACTCGGTCCAAACCAGGCTTAAGGTCCTGTTTTCGTTGCGAAGGCTTCTGGCAAAGGCAGTGTTGATGAAGCCACTGCGTTTCTTCTATCGAGTGGAGACGTGAGGGAGGTGATTGAAGTGTTTCCAGGTGTTTCTGGCTTCAGAGAGAACTCGGGAGAGTTTTTGGCTCGCCGGTGGTTTGTGTGCCACACTCAGGGTTCGTCAGCACTTGCGGCCCTGCCGCGAGGCTGGGGCAGCGCGTGGTTTGTCCTGCAGCGCACACGAGCCCTGCAGAGCTGCTCCGGCCTGGCCGTCCCACGGGGACAGTCGCATCGCTCCAGCCACACGAGGCTGTGCTGCCGAAGTGCTGGCAGCTCCAGGAATGTCCTCTGCAGACATTGCTTCCACCTCTGGTTTAGCTGTAAGTGCCTTGGAGAACAAGGCTCTCGTTTTCAAACCCCAGCGGGGTGTTTGTGAGCCAGGCTCTGTATGTCTCAGTATGAACACATGAGCTGGGGATGGTCATCATATGGCAAGAATACGTTTGTAAGGCGCTGGGTGGTAAGTGGGTCCTGTGCAGTGTTTCAGCCAAGACCTCGCCCTTGGATTTCCATGGAGCTGATGATCTACAGAAAAGGTAACGTGCTGCAAACAATGGAAGTTATCTGCTAGTGTGCTCAGGAAGGCCTGGGGCTTTCAGATGCAAATACAGAAATATATTTAACATCTTGACTTCTATTCTTTTGTCATAATACAAAGTGGAAAGACAATGTTTAGTAAATGTTTACATCTTACAAAGGGGAGTTTTGCAAATTGCATTGTAGCTCTTTGGGAGGAACCAGGAAAGAGGGCAGGATGTTAACAACATAAAAAAGAATAGCAATAAAACCCACCCCTAATATTAATTGTCTAAGAGGAAATGCATCTATCTCTCATCAGGACATTTCAGACTCTGCTTTGCATTGCTGGAAGCCTGAGAACACTAATCGTTTTCTGGCATGGAGAAGCAAGTTCTTGCATACTTGAAACACAACTCATTTACAGTTGTTTTGGTGGATGCTTATAAGCAATATGGAGAACCTCCCCAGTCCCTTCGGCTCACTGAGCATCAGAGCTGAGAGCCACAGAGCTCACATGTAGGTCTGGCTCAGCTCCCTGACGTGGGAACTGGAGGGGACTGCTCTGGCTAAAAACCTCCATGCTGGTTTGGTCCTAAGGTTGGCTGTGTTATGCAATGAAAATCTATCTACAGGTTTCCTTGGGAATTAATAGAGCACCTGAAAGGATTCTCGAAGAACCGTTTGCACCATCAGGATGGCCCAGAGCCACCACAGCAGCTCTCCAGAAAGGTGACAACAGCTCCCACTCCCTGAGGATCTGGGCTCCAGGCAGAGGGAAGGCGGATCCAGTGCTGGCAGGTTAGAGGAAGAGGGGTGCCCTAAGAGCTTCAGGGCAATCCTGGGAGGGAGGCATAGCCCAGAGAGCTGCAGCCTTGTCCTCTTCCTCCTTGAAAGAGCAGCTGGAGCCACCAAGCCCTGGGATCAGGTGCAGCAACACTGTGGGACCCGTGTGGTGGGGGAAAGCATGGGCTGACCTGCAAGAGCCATCCCCCAAACTGTGAGCGTGTTGTGCACACACATGTGTGTGGGTGAGTCTCTCTAGGACCAGGAGTGGGCAGTACATGTCAGGACTGAAAAAGGTAGAAAATATTTTTGGTGACTTGATAAAGATCCTGTGGATCATTCCTGGTTTTTTAAGACATAGCATTGCTTTGGGAGGCTCTGGCTGTGCTGGAAAAGGCTCTCTGTGTGTTCGCAAAAGATCCCAGAGGAGGTTTTATATGGTTATGAACATCATAGCCAAGATTCACCCTGGACTATTAGACTTCTATTTTGTGTCTATTATTAATTACATTAATTACTGGCAGTGTCCAAGTGCTGCTCAGCCCTGACTGCTCTGAGGTTTCCTTCCCTCCAGAACTGTCTTCTGCACAGCCTCTTGGCCAAGCAGATCCTCCACCTTCCTCACTCCTAGGTGGAGTTCAGAGCACTTCACCTGCCCTTACAAGTCAGCCAGCAGTAAGTCTGCAGCTCCCTGCAGGGCTCCAAAACCTCCTGTGAGGGTGGAGCAGGAAGAGACTCCTGCAGTTCTGCTGCCAGCTCTCAGGAGAAATGTGCAGCACAAGGAATGGCAGAGTCAGGCAGGTGTGCATGGAGAGGGGGAATGGATGCTGGGAGGAAGAAGGGAGAGGAGGGAAAGGAGAGCTAAAACCAGAAAGAGATGGAAGAAAACTGGGCTAAAAAGAAGTTAGGTATTATCTAATTGCTGGAACAGTCTTTGCTGGATTTCATAGGGATGCTACTTGCAGAACAGGAGTGAATGTGCCATAAAAACAGCACGAGAGCTACACCACAAAGGAAATAAGAGCAGGTCTCTGGTTCACCTGGAAGGGGGGAGGTGCCCAGGCACTTATGTAGTCTGTGTGAAAGAAAAAACTGGGCTCTGAAGCCCATCAACTGCTCTGTATCTCCACAAGAGCATTTCCAGTCTCCATGTAGGACTCTCCTCCCCATACAAAGCCACACCATGAGTTATGTGCAGGACTCCTTGACAGTCCCACTTGATAACCTCATTCCTTTTCCTCCCAGCAGTGGGATGTAACCAAAATGTTATTCATTGCAGCTTCATAGGACTTGGCTCAGCATGGAATGAAAATCATTCTGCAGAAATGTAACTGTTTCCATCACAGAGAAACTGCCCATGGAGACCACTTTGCTTCAGGGTTTTGCTTTCTGAGCTGTAGGCCAGGGAGAAGAAATCACTCTCCATGAGAGTTACTGTCATGGTGCTAATCTTCATCTTCCAACTCATCTCGGCACAGCAATGTGGGAGAAACTGAAACGTGGGGCAAAGACTCACATCTAAGTAAATAACATCAACAGCTGAGGCTTTTACACCACACTGGGCACTGGCCAGCGATGAAGGATTTCACTGCAGCCACAAACCTGTTGTTCCACCTCCCTTCCATGATAGTGTGGCAGCTGGGATAAATAAGAGGACATTTAGGATATCTGACTTCCAATGTGATTGGAACTGGGGATGTTTTTTTTTTATTGTAACAGGACAAAATTAGCAAAATCTCCCAAACTGGCTTAAAGTAGCATATTTAAAAGCAATTGAATGTTTAGGCTTTGGCCTCGCTCTGATTTTCTGTGGGAGAATATCAAGTCAAATGTTCAGAAGCATCACAGTTCTTTAGCCAAACTCCTTGTGGGTATTTGGTAGGTTTCCCTCCCTTGTTTCTAATTTGGTTTATACCCCAAAGCCAACTGGTTTTTGCTTTTCATTCTGTGGGTGGGAAAGCTTGTGAGAAGGTACTAACAGCTATGCATCCCAGTCAGGCGATTTCTTCTCTGAACTTTCCTGGATGCAAGGAGGAAATTCTTCTCAAATCAACAGCATGTTTTCAGGCCTTTGTTGTTGTTGTTATTTTTTTGTCAGGCAGATCTACATCAGGAAATGTGAGCACCTGGAGAAGGTTCAAGTGCAGACTGAGCTTCAGGTCTCAGCTTGGGCTCAACAGATATTAATAACAACTACAAATCTTTCATCAGCACAGCTCTCCTCTGTGTTAGTAATACCTGAAATATTGTTTGTTACTCAGGGACCGGTGCTCTGGTTGTTCTGGTCCTTGGTACCTGTACAGGGTAAGTGATTCCTGGCAGTTTCAGCAGCTCTCCCCTGTGGTGTGTGCCCTGGTTCCCAGCTGGGGTTGGTGCCAGGGATGCCATGTGCATGTGTGGGTGCGGCCCCCGCAGCCCTCCGCTGTGGTGGGAGCTGCTGAGCACCAGCTGGGAGCTGCCCCTGTTGCCAACAGGGGTGTTAGCCACAAAATGAGACGGTTATGGGCAAGCTGCAGGGTCCCCGGGGAAAAGCCTACCGACTGCTGAGGGAGCCTGGCCTCTCCCAAGGCATCCCGCTCTCATGGCCATAATTACTGGCTGCTCACAGGCACTCGGTGTGAGCCCACCTCTTCCTGCTTTATCCAAGAAGAAGAGCTACACTTCAAAGCCCTTCTCGCCCCTGCTCTGCTGTTGAGTGTGTTTTGAGAAAGGTTTATGTTTCGCCAGCTCACAGGAGTGACCAGTCACCTCCTAAGAAACAGGCAGCTCCTTTCCCGAGGCAGAGGACAGCTGAGTCTCTGTCTGACCATGGAAGGAAGGCTGACCGTCATACAGCCATGCAAAAGCTCTGAGGATAAATAACCTCTTGGGATGGAGAGGCTCTGAGGAATCTCCTGTGCTAAGGTTTGCCCAAGCTTCCCTTCCTCAAGGCAGCTTGTTTGCTGTCGCCCTCAGAAGCCCCAGAGATGTCCACTAAGAGCTTAATGGGCTGCACTGTCCACGGTTTGGGGTGGAGTAGTAATTCCTGCAGGAATTCCAGTCTGGGAGAACATGTGCTCAAAACACAAAGAACAGCCTGTGGTTTTTAATCAAGTTGTTTATTATAGTAATACTACGGTTTCTTCTTTCAAGAAAAGATTGGTGATCAAAACTTTTAACTACATTTCCAAACTTTTGTTAAAATGGAATGGAGGGGGAGCCCTCACCAACATTCAGTTTAAAGTTCAATTCAGCGCCGATGGTTTATGGCTGATAATGAATTTAGCAAGCTACTACTTAGGCTTTGATGCTAATTATTTTAAGTATCATAGGTTCTGATTCACAAGGCAGTAATCACAGGTCATTATTACTGACATTATTAGGTTAAGTTAAAAATTAGCTTTTAGCCTTAGAGCATCATGTCCTAATGCACTCTGAAATGGAACACCTGTGTGATGCCTTAGCAGACAATTGAGGGAAATTAGGCTCCTTAATTAAACGAGCTCCAAGCCCTGCACTGTTTGTTGTTACACTGATGAAAAATGGTATTTGCACCTTTAGACAGCAGTTTTTCAGAGCTGAAATGGGACACTGGTTGGGAAAAATGAGCCCAGGTTTTACAAAACAGCAGTGACTTTGCTTGGAGATATTTGGGTCAGTGCCCCACAGGCTTCCAGGAATATACTGAACACAAAGTGATTTTGTTGGCTGGACTAAATGGGATGAGCAGAGCACATCCATGTACAGGCTTTGTCTTTTAAGTGAACACACACACCCACACCCACTTTCCTGACAGAGCTTCCCTGAAGAAGACAGAAAAGCAGGTTTTTTTCCTTCTGAGAGTTTCCCATCGTGCGGTCTCTGGCACATCCAGCAGCAGCACCGGCATCCATGGAGGGGCAAGGCAGGATTACCTTTGGGCAGTGAGAGAGCCGTGGGGGGCATGGTGGCTCCCCTGCCCTGTGCTGCTGGGGGCCCTCCATCCCTGCTGCTGACACCCTGCATGGAACAGTCCCTGCCCATGGGTTCGTGTTCCACAGGTGCTTTGCAATCACCAGTGCCTTTCCAGGTGCACTGCAAGGTGTTACCCTTAGCAGAGTTTGGAAGAGGATCATTATTTCCACAGGGGCTATTCCAGCCCCTCCTGCCCGACAACACGAGCCCAGCTCTGCAGCACGTGATTTGGAACATGTCCATTATGCCTCTTTTTCTGCCCCACGTAGGGCAGGGATTGGCTTCCTCTTTGGAGTGAGCCTAAGAAGATACAATGAGAATGGAATCTGCCCCCAGTAGAAGCCGTGTCCCTGTGCAATGGAATCCTGGGTCACCAGCCCTGCAGCTCACCAAGGCAGCCCGGATGGCTGCAATGGATCCCTCAGCACAGCCGGCCCGGCCCTGCTCATTTTCCATTGTGACATTTTATTTCCCAGTCCTTTTAGTTTTCTTTCTGCCTTTTTCTTTTTTCTCTCTTTTCACTGTTTTTCTTTTTCTATTTTTATTCCTTGTTTTAATTTTTGCTTTAAATTTTTCTCTCTATATTTCCTTTTCCTTTTTCCTCTTCTCCTTTTCCTTCCTTTTTCCTTTCCCCTAATTTTCCTTCTTTTAGAATTTTTACCTTATCTATATTTCTTTTTTATTTCTTAATTTCCTTTTAATGTCCCTTATTTGCCTAAAAAATTCCTTTTTCCTTTTCTTTATACTTTCCTTTTTCATTTTCCTTTTATTTTTTATTTTTATATTTTCAATATAATTTTCCTATTGTTATTTCCATTTAATTTTTTATTTATTTCTCTTTATTTCCTTTTTATTTCAGTTTCTTTTCCTTATGATTTCCTTTTTTCTTTTTCCTTTTTTTTATTTGTTTTTATTTTTCATTTTATTTCTATTTTTCCTCTTTTTCTTTCCCCTTTTTATTTCC
>VXBX01001608.1:2449007-2492415 GCA_013400415.1 Scytalopus superciliaris
TGTGGGGCTGTGGGGCTGCGGCGGGGCTGTGAGGCGGCCGTGGGGCTGCTGCGGGGCTGTGAGGCGGCCGTGGCGCTGCTGCGGGGCTGCTGTGGGGCGCTTGTCCCCGGGGTCGCTGTGCCGCAGCGCTGCCCTGGGTGCGGGCGCTGTAGCCGGGGGTACGCACAGCCCGCCGGGGGAAGCTGTGCCCGCTGGGGCTGGGGCTGGAAGCGCTGGTGCTGCGGGACAGGGTGTTCCGGAGCAGGGAGAGCCCTCGGCTCAGGAATGTGCTGCTCGCCAAGGAATGCCGAAGCCCCGGGGCCTCCCGCCTCTCGGGGGGATGTGAGACACCGCTCTTTGCTGAGAGCGTTTCTCCCAACCATCCCTGCAAGCCAGGCAGATGTGTGGATAGCTCCGGGTAGTTACGCCTGCAGGGAAACGTTACGGGATGCCCTGAGGGGTAAACAGTGCTCAGAGCCCAATTCTGAACTCTTGTCTCTACCCCAGTTCTTCATGTGCCACTAACTATTTTTAGGGCACTCACACCTTATCAGCAGTGGCCACTTTTCACTGCAGACTCCCACACCTGCAGAGATGTCCTCTGTAAAACCCACAGGAATGAGGAATGTGCCAAGACTGCGAGTTTCACTCCGGACCCAAACGCGCGATGGAGGATCCTCCACAGGGACACGGGAATGGATGGTATGGAAGAGCACGCGGCAAGCAGTGCCTGACTCAGGGCTCCATCCACAGCCCTGCCCCACAGGCCAGCCCACTCAGCTCCCTGTAGCCAGAAAAGATGGAAACAGATCCAGGTGGTGGCTTCTCCTGACAATTCCAAGCAGCTGTGAGCTGTCAGGACAAGGGGAGCACACCCTGCACATCCCTGTACCTCTGTGGGTGTTCCTCATCCTCCAATGGTAAAAGCCTTGTCTGCTCTGCACAAGCATCTCCTGTTACTTGTTCATCAGGTGTGGAAGGGGCTGTTTCTTCTGGAGCTTCCTTGGGGAGTGACAGAGCTCCTCGTCTGTGCCAAGGGAGATATCAAAGCCACAGCTAAGGCTGTGCACAGCTCTGTGTCTGCCTCAGCTCCCTCCCCTGGCTCACCTGCAGGGCAGGATAACTGCTGCCCATTCCTCTGTGCAGTGCACTTTCCACCCTGCAGTTTCCATCCAGCCTTAGGAGCTCTGGCAGCTGCTCTCCTGTACACAACAATAAGAATTTCCAGTATTTATTCCTAGATCTTTCATGAAGCTTTCTTTCTCTTGTCTTCTGAAAATGATGAAATTTTCATCATTCAGGCTGAAATTTTACCTAGAAATAGTTTAGTTTCTAACAGGTTTGAGGGGATAAGGTCTTTAGTATAAGATTAATTTGAGGGAGGAGAGGAAAAGAAGGGATAGAGACAGACAGACGGATTCACTCTTTCTTATTCTGTATTTCTCTGTTTCCAGCCCCAGACACCCCCTGGTTATGTGGGAATTCAAGGTCCCAGCAAAGACCCTGCTTAGCTGAGATCAGAGACTTGCCCTTGGGCTTCCACCTCTCCCAGGCAAATGCCTCGTTTTGAGGGCAGAGGGGCTCCTTGCTGTCTCCAAAATTCACAGCACAACTAACCTTGCATGCTCAGAAACTCTCCTAGCTGGAGTTCTGATTTTCCAGCTAATGCCATTTTTATCAACCTTTCCCTTCCTATTTAACTGGGGAAGGATCAAAGCACTGGGAGCAGGAAGGTTCCGCAGGCAAGGAATTCTGTACTCCTACCTCAGATTTCAATTCAATTTGGGGATCATGTGGAATTTATCTGAGGCCAAGTGGTTTTGGGTGTCAAACCCAGAAGACAATTCTCCTGTTTCACAAGACCTGGGTGTCTAACAATCCCTTTGGCCTTGCCCCTCAGTTACCTCCCAGGGGCTCTGCCCCACCTCAGAGCTTCAGCTGCCCTTTCACTGCCCTTGAGCTCAGCTCCAGTTCTTGCAACAAACACAAGGTCCAGCCAACGCTTCTGCCTTTCAGGTTCCACCAAGAGCACTTGCAGTAGCTCTGCTAGTTAATATTAAAATCTGCTTACAGCCAATAAAACATTAATGGTCTGTACTTCAAGGGCACCTTTGATGTGATGATCTCAAAGCAAATCAATTAAGGGTTATCCCACACCCATGCTATGGATGGAAACATCGAAGGCATGGAGAAACAAAGCCCAAATTCACTGGCAAACTGGCTGGTGCCCGGTCCTGAGGTCCCAGAGCCTGGCTGCTCTCTGGGAGCACATCAACCATGCCTGATTAGATGGAGTGCTCTTGTCCCCCCCTGCATCCCTGAGCGATTCCATGCACAGGGATGGGCAGCCAAAGGAGGAGGAGCAGAGCCAGGGCTGTAAGTGCGTAAGGTCAGCACCAGATTTTTGGTGCTGTACGTGTAAACTCTGCAGGATTAAGCGAGGAAAAGCTTTCCCTCCCACATCATGCTTTGTCCTGAGCACTGGTGGCAGTGGGACTTACACCCCAAGCATATTTGGAAGCATTTAAAGGCACAGCTGTGACAGAGGAAGGGGGAAATGGCTTCTCTTCAACTGCCTGAGGCGAGGATTACTTTCTGCAAATTGCCATAGGATGTGATGCTTCTTTAAAGCTCACGCCTCCTTAAACACATGTGTCTCTTTCTGAGGGATGGATTTCCCTCCAAGCTGACATTTAGTCTTTCTTGCAGTGCAAGCATGGGCTGAAAAATAATGGAAACAGTCCCTAAAGCTGAAGGGCTTCTCCGATTTGTCCAGTTGGGCAAACATCTGCATGTGACCAGAAGCTTCTGTGTTAATCTCACCCTCTTGCAGTTCTGGGTTATCCTTTCATGTGAGTCATAGTTTGTATCTATACAAAGAGGAGCTTTAAACTGCCTCAAGTGTGGTATTTTTCCAGTACTTTAGCACTAATTAATCATTAAAGTGCCGAGATCAAAGGGTGGGGAACTACAATGTTGGTATGTTCTTATGATCACATTGTGGCCAGTTCCTCTCATAAATCCTGGTATTTTCTGAGTTTCAAATCAAATCTTCCATGGAGAGTGATTTGGCAACAAGATGGTAGGCTGCTTTTCTTTGCACCTTCCAAAAGTAAAGGGAGCTTTGACTCCACAAGGAATGCTGGGTCAGCCCCACAATAAAAAGACCAGCTATTATTTTGAACCAGTTGGCACTCAAAGATGCCAGTGATTTAGGCACGGACTTAAAAACCCAACCTCATGGACTGAGAGACAGCAGTCCCTGTCCTGAAGATTGGGTAGCTCAGCCAGACAAGCAGCAAAATGGCTGGAGCCTGGAGCCTATGGCAAGGGTATCTCAAGGCAGTTAAGGGTGTAAACGTCACTCTGAGCCAGTAAGACTTACCTAGTTAAGTGCTTAAGTTACTTCTGAAAGTGAAGCTTTTAAAATAATGGTGCTACTTTTGAAAAAATATAGCCTAAGGCCACAACTTCAGTGAAGCATTAACCTCAGTCTTAAATGGCTGTGGCTGTTGTCTTCTCACCTGAAAGGCCAGCACTGGCATTTGATGGTTCTTTCAACTGCAGGCAGAGAACTGGGCAGGGCAGAGGCATGGGCTGGTGCTGGGCTGTGCCTCTGCTTGCTCTGATACCTCTGCCCTTCCCCGGAGCCATGGTGGGGCCCTGACCACCTCCCTGCCTGCAGCAACCAAAACCTGCCCTTCCCTCGGCCGTGGGGCTGCGAGTGCTCGGGGTCTGGCAACAGAGCCCTCCTGGCTATGGGACGTTAAACTGAGAGAGCAGCATAGGGACTGCAAACAGGTCCTGCTGCTGGTGACACCCCTGGATGGGAACACAGCAGTCTGGCCCCTCTGGAGGAAAGATGAAGCATCTGTAAAATTAGTGGCTGATAATGGTTGTCCTAGAAAGAGATGAAATGGAGCAATAGTATTTTCAAAATGTCTTCCCCCCCATAATATGGGGTGTTTGAAAAGGCCACTATTCCGCCTTTAAAAAAAAAAGTTCCTTTTTGCTCCCCTTCATTTTTTCTCTTGTGGGATGCCTGGGACTTGACAGTGTGGGGTTTTGTGCAGCATTTGTCCTAACCTACATTTTGATATCTTGCTTTTTTCCCCTTACCTTCTGCTTAGCTGGCTACTACCTCTAAAAACATGCATAATCTATAAAATATTTATGTTTCCCAGTAGTTTTAAATTCTATTTTCAGGAAATTCCTAAAACTACAACAAAGAAATTTAAATTACAATGACCATAAATGTTTTGGGCTGCCAGGGCCAGGTCAATTATTGTAATAGGCAAGGGGCTAGGCAGAGCATTATTTCTGTAACCCACTGGGGGCAACAGATCAAAACTAAAGACAAAAAGAGTGAACAAACACCCTGGGAACACTGGTACCAGTCAGTGATGCAGCTCGGGCTGTTGGAAGAGCAAAAGTGCTGTGCAAAGTGAAATGTGGGGATTCTTGATAACCTGTGCAGGTTATTGATGGGTACAAAGAGTGTTTGTGTTGTGTGGAGCTGGAAACACCAGGCCTTCTTCCTGTGGAAGACGGGCCACAGCATTCCCTGCTGGGGGTTATAACCACCTGGTTGTCCCCTCTGTGTGCTGCAAAGGAGCACAGACCCTCCCAGCAACGAGGCAAAGGCTCCGAGCTGAGCTCTGCTGGCTTACCTGGCTCTGCTGCAGCTGAACAAGTCCACGGGGGCAGGTGTTGGGAAGGATTTCCAGCTGTATGTCCCACACTCACAGCAGAGCTGGAGCAGCAGCAGCCAGGCTCGTGCCAAGGCTCCGTGGATGCGCTGAGGCACAACAAAGAGCAACATGGGCATTCAGGTTTATCCCTTCTCCTCCCCTCCAAACCCACCCAGCCCTGTGTGTGCACACGCCAAGGACTGCAGTGGCTCCTGCAAGGGAAGGACGAGGTGCCTGTGCAGCCCACGGCCCCTCTCCTTTAGGTGTGCTGCACCACCCACTGTAATGCATACGCTAATCCTGTTTGATGATCCAGAAAGAATGTTTCAAGAATGTTTCATCCCTCAGTAATTTTGTTAACCTCTCCTGGCAACAAAAAAAGGGCAGGTAATGAAGTGGTGTTTTCAAAGAGCATAAAACCTAGAGAGCGTTTCTTTCCTCTGGGAAGGGCTGGGAGGCAGACAGAGGACTTCTCCACACGGCTCCACACTTCATCTGGGACTTGAAAAACAAACCAACCTCGTGGGATACTAATTCAGTCCTTGCTTTCTTTCTTGTATCGAATGCTGCCAACTGTGCCTTAAATTTGGGCCAGATGCATGATGGTTTTATGATGTGATGCTGTGAGGAAGTCTGGGTTGAATCTAACAGAGGCTCTGCTAATGGGGCTGCTCCTTCAGGGCAGTGGTGCAGTGCTGCCATGGGATTCTCCAGCTATTCCCTGTGCCTCTGTGGGAATATGTCTTCAGCAGGAGCTAAAGTTTGGATTTACTTGGATATCTGAGGGGAGTGGGGCTGAATGGGGCTGGCAGTGTGGTGAGAGGGGCAGGTTTTCTGATGTGCTGGGGGGTTTGGGGACAGCTTTCCGTGTCACCCTCACTCGGGCAGAAAATGTCAGGTTTTGTTGAGGTTCCTTCCTGAATTACTTGTGTCTGCAGCAACTACATTCATACATTGCCAGGGCAGATCCTGCTCCTTGTCCAAGTGGACAAGATAGGCAAAGACAGGTCATGCTCATCCTAGGGTTTCCTTACCCACCACAGCAGAGGCAGCAGCTCAACTGGGCTCAAGAGCAGCACAGCTCATAAGCCTAGCTTAGTGCATGGCACTGTCTTGCAATCGAAACCTAATCACAAGACTGTCCTGTTCCTTTCTGATCTCGTCACATCCCAAAAGCTTTGTGGAGGATCAACCAAATCTCCTGTGTTTTCATTTGCTAAGCTCAGTCAAGTGATACAAAACCCAGAGTGCTTTTTCTGCCAATCCAAATTTGCAGTGATTAAATTGTGCTGTTGCAGTGGGTTAATTTTCACGGACAGATATGAATAACTATCAGTTAATATGCTTAGGAATCATAAGGAATATCTGGTAGTCTTTACAGCTACTTAGCTAACAGAAATTGGCATAATTCCTTTGAATTCCTCTGAGCCTCTAACTCAGCACTGTCTCTTTTTTGTCCTCTTTCCTAATAATCTGATCACTGTCTTCACATTGTGGTGAAACTTTCTCCTCTTTACCCAGCACTTATTTGCCAGTGACAGCCCAAACTGCTCTGTTGTCACCTGTTCTTAAACCTGCCTGCTGAGTTCCTGACACTCCTATGGCAATGGCACACTCATGGTTACTGTGCAGGAGTCTGGGGCTCTGACTGGGCGAGGCCAGCTCAGTATCAGCCTGTTGAACTACATGTGTTTTATATAATAAATCAATACATTATTTACTATACATTTAAAACACACATTATTTGGCTTTGCACAGGACTAAATAACTGAATTCTATTGCTAGTGTGATGTAGGGTGGCAAATTATGATGCCAACAGTTCAATGTACTGAATACAAACCATTCCAGTGGAACCCTGAGCCTGTCCATTTTTTTCTGTGATTGATAAATATAAATAACTTGAAAAGCTCTTTACACAAGCACAGCAGTTTCTCTGAATTTACCAGATTTACTAAAAATTAAGGGAAATACATTCAAATGTCTTCAAATAGTAGCATAAATCCAGTAACTTGGATAGGACAATTAAATTACAAGTGTGATGCAAGAACTCTTTATAAGTCAATTACATTTCTGCCTAAGATACTTTACGTGAAAAAATACTTTTACAGCAGAATAATTTTAAAATATTACAATTTATCCCCTATTTTTTCCTTGCTTTGAGGCTCTGCTAGCTCAGGTTTATGTCCCCTCACAGGGGTGTCATCTGTTGCTGTGATCATGTGCCTGACATGGTATTTTTCTTTCTTTCTTCAATTTTATCCCCTCCTAAAACAAGTGTGTAGACAAGCAACAAATGACAAATGTTCTGGTTGCACAGTTGAAAGGTACCTCAATGTTTCCTCCCAGGGTCCATCCCGCTGAGCACACTCGACCTGCCTCAGTTCCTGCAGGTTGGGCCAACAGCCTCCAGAGAACCACCTGTCAGGGGAGCTTTTCCTCTCCTCCTGGTGTGAGGGAGTCGAAAGACCTTCCAGCCACACAGCTTTTGCAAAGTACTTTGGTCTTTGGACTTTGGGTTCTGTCTCAAAGCAAGGAACACAAAGAAAAAACAAAATAAAAAACTATATAAAAACAATACACATATATCCCCCCAAACCCTCCAAACCTTAACATAACAGAACAGTGTTCTTAATTCAAAGTAAAAATGCAAAAAAGTAGCTTCTGAGAAGTCTGACAGCAGAAGAAATGTTTGAATCCATGTTTAAGCTCATTTAGACCATTCTTCTGCCAGCAGCCTCCTGCCCTGATCCCTGTGACATGGAGCACTGCAGATGTTCCACGGTCCCCTGGAATGGGCCACACAGGACATTTTACTAGAGCAGCCCATGGCTGTGAGGAGAGCCTGTTTGCTGAGCTGAATGGATGCAGCTGGACTAATCCCTTTGAGTCCAGTGCGATTTCACATGGACAAACAAGTCTATGGCAGGGCCAATGGCAACACTGTCAGTACTCGGGTCAGTATCTTTTTGCTCTAAAGTAATGACAGAGCCAGGGTTATTTACTGGAAACAGTTAATTAAGGGTAAGTGAAGGCAGTTCAGAGCCTGTTAGACTGTGTGCCCATCCATTTGATTATGCATTTATCCCACCAGTGATGCAGCTGGTGCCACCCTCTAGGCAATGGATAGCCAAACCTTCTGGTAAAGTTTGTCCCATTTATACTATGTCATAGTTTTCAAAAGTATTTTGGATGTGGGTTTTACTTTAGTAAGGCATCTTAGGAATGGGCTCCACCTCAGCTGGGGCACTTCTCTCAGGTTTTGCTCTAACATGGAGGCAGGAAGGGGGTGGGAGCAATTTGGTTCAAAATGCAGTTTGGTGTGGCTCTGGTCTCTCCACCACCCCACGGGCTCGGTGCTGACACGCAGTAAATCCCTGAGCTGAGCCAAAGTGCCTTACTCAGTGTGGGAGCCGAGGTTCACTGCAATGAATTAGGTAGGAATAGGGGAAACCACTGGTTTCTGCTATCCAGCAGCTCATTTTTGTTCTTATTCTTCAGTTAGCAATCTATAAAAAGATTATTGCAAAACTCAACTCTTCTCTCCAGAGTCAGTAACATCCTCTGTGCCAGGTGGTGCAATAATTCAAAATAGGGCAGACCTGGGAGAGAGTTAGATGAGGGTAGGAAGCGAAGTCCAAAACTCCATCTACACTGCAGCTGGTTCCTTCTTGCTAAAGGCTGAGTAAGGAGAAACCCAATATTGTAGCTCTGCAGAGTAACACTGGAAGACTGTAATTTCCATTCCATTCAAATTTTAACATGAAAAAAAGTATTTCTTTGGCTTGATAAATTCCACGTGCCCTTCCCACCTGTTTCTATTTTAATGCAAAAATAGAAGCACTCTAGTTCATATCTCGTTTCCAAGTTGGCAGAAGTCCCTGGGTCGGTTGGTAGTGCTATAATTTAAGAGCACAGTGTAGCTCTGCTCTTTATTTTGCTACTTTTTTCTTTCCCCCCTCATATATTGAACACTGAGAACTGGTTCCTCAGTTGGTGTCAACTGGTAAAGTCCTGGCTCTTCTGGAGAAGAGACCCCATGACAAATGCAAATTACTGCAATGTTGGGTAACATGACTAAGAAACGTACAAATTATGTTTCCGCCTAAGAAATGAATGCCAAGATAATGCAGGTAACCTCTCCTGTCCTTAGTTCAGTGTTACCATCCCAGGGAAGTCACTGTGCTGCCCTGGCTTGAGGAGCTGCTTGTCGACATGGAGAGAAAGGGTTATTTTTAAACTGTGGGTGATGTCAAGAATAAAAGACTTTAGTGAATAATCCTAAATAAGGAGCAAGCATTTAAACAAAGAGCCACTGTGGAATTCACAGACAAATGCATGAATTGGCCCCTTGTAAAATGGACAGCATTTTACTCAAGGGTGCAGTGGCCACTTCCAGCTGTTTGAATTTCCAGCAAATTTTTGAGGCCAAGTGCTAAAGAAGACCAAAAAGAGAGATGCTAATCAGTGATGAGGATTGCATGTGTCCTGAGAGTTTTGACAGGTTCAGGCTGGACATCAGGAGATATTTATTAATGGAAAGAGCTGTTAAACAGCAGAATGGGGTGCCCAGGGAGGGGGTGGAGTCACCACCCCTGGAGGTGTTCAAGAACTGACTGGATGTGACAGTCAGTGCCACTGTCTAGTTGACAAGGTGGTGATGAATGAAAGACTGGACCAACCTGTGATGGTGTGATAAGCTGTAAGCATGAGCCCATCTTCAGTACACCTGGATTGGCTTCAGTCTTCAGATCACTGTCCAGCTGATGAAAGGCAGGCACAGCAGCAGAACGGATCTGTTGGCAAAATATAGTGGCCAGTCTGAAATTCCTTTGCACTTCCATAACCTCCCACCCAGACATGTTAGGCCTCCCTTTCTGGGCACAAAAACAACAGCTCCAAGCATGGCAGTGTGTTGGTGTCACACGTGCGGTTTCTATTGCAGCGTAGGAACACTGCTGGCTTTGATGCTTTGGAGTCAATAAGAAGGAAAAAAAAAGTAAAAAAGAACTAGTCCTGCCTTAGCTCTTTGGCAGAAGAGCAATAATTTCAATGCACAACCCCCCCCCACATGCTCTGCTGGGTTACAGGCAATGGTGTTGCTTGCAGTGAAACACCCCAGCTGTGCGCTCCGCTCCCTGTGGGACTGGAAGGAAATGTTCTCTCCTTCACTTCTGTTTGCAACAGGGGTGACATGATTTCAGATTACGCTGCCTGAGTGATCAACATCCAAATTATTTGTCCACAAAAAAAACCCCCAAAACACACCCAAGAAACCTGCGGTGTAACTTCAAATATGTGTATTAGTATTTCCATGCTTGCAACTCTCCTGTGTAGGTGTCTAATGATTCCCACTGATTATCTCACCATATGTTTTATTTTCCTCTTGAAAAAATAAATTTCAACACATTTTTGTGACACATAAGATTGGCTAAAATAACACATATAATCCTGCTCTGACTGAATTTAATGCCACTATTCCCACTGCCTGAATGATTCAGGATTAAGCCCCAGTGAGGAAAAGTCCACACTGTGTAGAAGCGTAGGACTATAAATGCAGTCCCTCTGCACTGGGGACACACTGATTTCTTTTGGTAGAAAAACAATATTTTTCCATGACCTGGACATACATAGATGGTCCAGCCCTGCCACAGTACAGGCAAAGCTCCCACAGAATTAAGAAGAGAAAAAAACAGGTTGAAGATTTGCAATTGCAATGGAGGTCGGTACAGCAGGATCAGCGTGGCTGGGAAATCTGTAGATGTTGCACTTTTTCTCTGGAAAAAGTTGTGGTCCAAACATGCTGCTCAGCTCTGGAGAGTCACATCAAGAATTCTACAACTCCCGCAGTAAATCATGGCTCCCCTCCCATTTAGGATCTCCACAAGCACCAGGCTCTCAGGTCTGTGATATAATTTTCTGCAGTGTATTCCCCGCATGTCCAGCAAACAGGTTTTCCAGGTGCAAAGTGGTGCATGGAACAACACCCAGAGGGGTAACGCTCAGAAACTCATGATAAGTCCATGTGGCAGGTCCTGCACCACAACAGAGCCAGGGGAGCCCTGAGTCACAGTCCTCAGGGATGCTTCCCAAACACAGGGCTTTCTAGGATGAGGCACAAGTTGAGTCCCAGCTGAAGTTTATCCCAGGTTTGGCCCTGCCTGCTCTTCCCCTGGGACAGCTGACAGACGGGGGAGTGAGAACGAGCCAATCTGGGACAGCAGAGAAGTGGTGACACTTTGTGACACGAGGAAATGGCTTGCCAATGCCAACTGCCCCTCGGGATCTCCCACTGCCCCTCAGGCTAATCCTCCAGGAGGGCTGGATCTGTACCACGGTGTGGCAAAGAGAAAAATCTGTTGGGTTTGCTGGCAAGCACAAACAGCGCCATTTCAGAGGAACTTAGGTCTTGGTGCAGCTGGGAATTCCCCAAAAGGAGGGCAGCTGAGAGCAGCAAGCCAATTCAGCATCCGAGGTCTCTTGCAATAGGGCATTAAGGACAGATTCTGGGGGATTTTTTTCTGATGAACTCCAGGAATTCAGTACAAAAGGTGTGCAGCTCACCTGTAAACAGAAGTGATTCTGTATGTGGCAGCAAAAGGCACTGCTGTAGCTGAGTATTTTCTACCTGCCTGAGGTCCCTGTGTTTCACAGTCTGTGTGGATTCCAGAGAAACCATGGCCAACAGGGACAGACTGATAGTTATTAAAAATAATAAGCCGATGAATGACATATCCCTGGCTGTGGAATGAAATACTTGACACACCAGATGGGCCTTCTTATCACTGATTTCTCCAGCTTACCCACTCAATATTGATAACATGCTTAGAGGAGTTTGTAGAGTCGTGCCAATAAACACAAATGCCTAAAAACTGTCTGCAGCAAGGCTTTGTGATAAGAGATGAGAGAAGAAAGTTCTTTCCTGAAGTTACAAAGAGTTTGAAGCTGTCTTACTGGAAGATGGTATAAAGCTCTGAATGTTCATGAAAGGTGGATCCCTCAAGGCTCAGGGTCTGCCACACATCTTTGTGTGAGAGAGAAGGTTTTGTGCATTACTTAGAACTGAGTGGTTGAAATACTCACTTGATTGTGTTCATATTAACAAATATTCCAGTAAAAAGGATGAATAGTGAGGTGAGAAATTTTGCAGATGATGCAAATCTGGCCACAAAGCACTGCTGAAAATCCCGAGTAGCTGGGCAGTAAAATGGCTGATGCAGTGCAGTGTCAACAGAGGCAGAGCACGTGCAGAAAACTCACCCTCGCTGCACCTCAACACGGACCAGCCCTAAAAATAACATACAGCAAAGAGAGCTGGGAGGCCTCTGCAAATGCCATTTAGAGTCCATCAGAAGAGGCAACTATCACGTTAGGAATGAGTTGGCAAAGAGGCAGGAACAAATCAGAAAACATCATTACACACTGCTCAGTGAAAATGCAGCCCCATGGTAGCGTGCTTTCTGGCCATCGAGCTCCAGAAAAGCTGAGCTGAACTGGAAAGCACAGGAAGGAAAACATTCAGGATGAGGAGAGATGGGCAACAGCTTCCACAAAGATGGAAAAATAAGCAGATGCAGAGCCTTCAGAGTGGAGAGGGGTGACAGAAGCAGGAGGCTCAGTCAAGGTCTGCCAGATCATGACCGACACAGAAAAAAGCAAATAGGAACTAGCTGTTCACTGCTTCTCCTAAGAATTAGAGGGGACCTGGTGGTGCTGTCACACAAGAAGGTTTAAACCAGCAGAAGGAAGTACTTTTTTGTACAAAGCATAATTAAATTGTGGAACTCATTGCCACAGGATGTTGTGGAGGCCAAAAGTTATAAATGGCTTGAGAAAGGGATCAAAAACATTTGAGGAGGACAGATCCATGGGTGGCTGTTAAAACACACTGGTCTGGAGGCAGGCTCTGCTTTGGGAAGTCCATAAACCACAGATTGCCTGAAGCGAGGAGGGTACAGCAGGGGAGGGATTGCTGAGCCCCCTCCATGAGTTTCCTCCTCCTGCATCACCTCCTGGCTCTGCTGGGGGATAGGGCACTGGGAGATGGGATACTGGCCCATGGGGCCTTTTGGTGTGACACTGGTCAGGTCCCAGCTTTGCTGTCTCTCCTAACCTTAATTAAGAAGAAAACCCAACAAAAATACAAGCTAAAACAGGAGAGGGGGAAGAAACCACCCCAGCCCTCCACACACTGCTAGTAGGCAGCCTGGTAGCTGTTTTATTTTCTTTAGAGTGGACTTTGTGTTGCAAGTGGCAGGAAGCCATGAACCACAAAAATAAAATAATTCTAACCCTAGTGCTAAGTAAGGAAAACAAAGATGGCTCAGCAATTAGCAGCATTATATATGTTAGTACTAAGTAACAACAGATGTCAGGACTTGAGCCCTTTGCATTCCTCGCAATCCTTCGGAAACCAAAGCCCTTTGACGTCGCTATACATTATTGCAGTTATTTTGGGTCTGAGGGAGCAGCAAAGGCTTTTGGCTGGGGAAATATGTAGGTTGCTGGGACTGGCTGGGTCTTACCTGCATCTCCCTCCCCGTCCTGAGTCCTTGTGCTGGCTGAGCGGGCCGGCAAGCACTGTAAAACCCTGCTCTGTAAAACCCGGCTCTGCAAAGACATGCGCTGGCCATGAGTCATTAGCAAGCATGCGAAGCTAATTGGCAAAATACTCATAAAAGATTTTGAAGGTGGGTTAATTACAATTCATTACACTGTAAACTGTCCCCAGGCTATTGTTAAAAAATGCAGGAGTTTCAAGGTCCAGTATTTTATGATTCATTTTGCCATGCAGTGAAAAACAGACTCTATATCAAACTACATTCATTATAGTTAAGACCACAAAATCTTTATTGGTTTTCCCAACATTCCCTCCTTGTTATATGAATTCATATGGACTGCACATTTCTAACAATTGGCAAGAAGGCATGAAATAAAATTTATGATATTTTCTTACCTTCTACTCAGTACAGCCTTAAAAACTGCCCGTTCCAGTTGCTTTACCTCCTCCCACCTTAATTCTGAGCTGATAGGATGGGAAATGGAATATGAACAGAGAAATGACTGGGAACAATTTTGCCACGCTGAAGATTTGGTTGTCTGATGAACGTGGATGATGCCTGGGCACACAGAGACCTCAGCTCCAAAGGGACACTGGTAATGAAACAGAAACAAAGAGTTTATTCCTGTAAGCGCAATAGATAACTTCTAAAAAATTAAGGATAGATATATTCTTACTGATCACTTGTATTTCCAGACAGAGACTCTTGTATCTAAGCCCATGATGCACCTTCAGAGATCTGCTTAGGCAAAGGTACCACTTTACTCACACTTGTGATACTCCCCACATGCTTTCCTGGACAGGGACCTTTGTCTCCTCACAGCCAAATTCTCCAGTTTGTAAAAGAAGATAACAGAGCCTTTGACTGTCTTTGCTTATGCCAGCACTGTCAAATACTTCTATTTTCTTATGAAAGGTCTGTGGGAGGGAGGCATTACTAGTGAGTAGCTTGGTATAATTCTCAATACTGCTGTTTTGAGAAAAATTTAATAGAGGACCCAGCTGTGACCTCTGTGGGAGCAAAGCCAAGTCCTGCTCATCAGTGCTACCTTTGTACCCTTCTCTGGGGGTGCTCCTTATCTCCTTGTGCTGGCTGGCACTTGGGCTCTCCTTTCAGGCTTAAATGGTGCCATTCAGCCAGGCTTTTTGTTCACCCCAAAATGCTGAGCTCTGTTTGCCTCTGCAAATCCAGGGGACTTTCTGCTGGGTTGGCCCAGCCTGTGTCCGACTGCAGCCAGCCCTGCTCTGCAGGTACATGTGTGTCTCTAAGGGACCATTCCCAGCTTGGCCAAGCTAATTTGGGGGTTAAACAGGTTGGTTCTAAACATATCATTACTGCAAAATAAATGATGGAAGTAGCCAGGGATTACAACTCTCCCCCACGAAAAACACTGATGACATGGATGGATTTGGTTCTTTCAGTTAATATTTTACTTTTTGATTTTTTGGAAGTGATGGAGAGAAGAAATCTCTCATTCAGGCAATCACCAAATTACTGCTCTTAGTTTTTTCTTATTGAAACCTCTAAATCTTTCAGTGAAAGTGGACATTTTTGGAGGCCAAATGTTGCATTCAATTGAAAAATGCCTTCTCCATTACAAAAGAATATTAATAGCAAAACCCAACCCAAACCCTTCCAGCTTGAAATTGGTCACGTGGGAATATCAGTTTGTTCTGGTAAGACTCAGTAACGGATTTATTGCAGCATGTGATGTTTTTGTTTGCATTAACATAGTGTGAAGTGATAAATATCTTGGATTGGTTCTTTTGTCTGAGGTTTTCTCTGGGAAACTGGATTTTCTTAATGACAGTGCCAGAACTGCCCTATTTATTGGGACCAAGACTCTGTCCAGCTTGACAGGCTGATCCCTTCCAAACGATGTGACTGGAAGCTGTGACATTGGGAATGAGGCTCGCGGGGTCACCTGTGCTGTATGATTTACAACAGGGACATTTTCCTACCTGGACATGCCCTGCAGGGGAGGTGCCTCTTGCTTCCCCTCCTTGCCCTCCCAGTGGCACTGCTGGGGACCAAGAGCTGGGCAAATCCCAGTAGGAGCTCACAGCCCAGTGGCCAGAGCTTGGCCGGGTTTTTCTTTGCTCTTTGGGAGCAAAGAACTGGGAAATCAGAGTTCAGAGACAGTGATATTTATGGGTAATCTGAATAAACTCTGTGCCTGGGACCTAACAACTATATCCAAAACCATTGGCAAATACTTCTTTTGTCTTGCTTTGTTTTGGTAAGAATTATAGTTCCTGTTGCCATCTCACCTGGAAGTCGCACATGAAGCCACTTCATCAGCTTCATTTTGTGACATTTAGCAATGTCAGTGCTGTTGTTGGACAGACGTACCAGTGACTGAAATGGAAACAAAGGGGGAAAAAATGAGTGACCAGAATTTTCCAAACTCTCACAAAATATTTGTTTCTAGTGGTGGAGATATTTTGCAAGTGGCAGGTGTCAGTATTAAGTACTGAATTCTTCATTCTCCCTTTGGTCTCATTATAAACACAGTATTTGTTTTTAAACTAGACTGACCTTTTTCATCACTTCTTTTTAGGGTCATTCCTCTGTAAGGCAACAGATGCAGAATTTGGACAGGACCTCTTAACCACAATGTAATATAGTATATAATATAAAATATATGAAGCTCCAAAATTTCAGAGACTCCAATAACAACACTGAGCAGAAATTGGGATTTTCTCCACTGGCTTGATTGGCTCTAAAATTATACCCTTGCTGCTCCTTGGAATTCATCTTTGATTTGGAAATCATCTTGACAAGTGCTGTGATCCATTTCTCCCCAAGGAGATTCCTGCTACTTCATTGTTTCAATGAGGCTGTAAATAACAGAAGAGCCTTACTCACCAAGTGCTCCTCCGGTCCCAGCTCAGCTCAGAGCAGTCAGGAATGGGCAACAGCAAAATGTTAATCAAATTCCTTCAAATCTCAGAAGAAAGGTTGAGTAGAGCTTCTCCAGGGCTGCAGAAAACTCTCCATGGGAAACTGTCAGCATTTCTATTTAACATGTTGTGTCAACATTTGGCATCTGTGAATCAGCTGGGTAAGTGTTTGGAAAAACCAAGAAAAGACAATGTTTTGGATATTAGGAATATATAGCTATGTGAGTTAACACACATACTATGCATCCATCCTTCTATCTCAAATACACATACTACCTATATACAAAGTTTTCCGTGCCAACTATGCACTTGTGCATATGTGATATTTATATACAACAACAGGAAAGTTCCCAGTCAGCTCCAGCTTTGAGCCACCTTGACAGCAGGTTTGGGTTTTGCTTGGTTGTTTAACAAGCCCTGTTTTGACACATGGCCTCTCCTAGCCAGGAGATGGACATCCCAAAAGCATCTCTGGGATGTTCTGCCTTTGGGACTGGTCATCACTGCTGGTGCTTCCAGACTCACTGCCATCACTAAAGGCCTCTGGACATCACCATGCAGGTGCTTAGGGAGAGAGGTTGTCCCCCCTGACCACCTGTTGCAAAAATCCCATTGACTGCAGCGAACCTGGATTTCATTCCCAGTCCTTGGAAGACTTTTACAGATGAAGGCAACCTGGAGCCCCTTCAGTGAATTCAGGTGTGCTGAATTCACTGTGACCTTGGACAAGGTGTTCCTTGCCTTCACTTCCCCTCTGAAAGATGGAGCAGTAGCACTGGATGTGCTCCTCATGTTTATTTAAATGTTGAACACCTCCAGGCAGGGCAATCCCTTACAACGTGTCTATGCAATACCTACTGGAAGGCCCTTGTCTCAGCTCAACCTCGAGGTACTACATGAAGGCAAATAGTAGGACTTGGCAGGCTGCAGATTTCCAGCTAGAAATCTAACACCACATAGTTCTCATTCTCTCCTACTATTGGCACTTGGCCGTATTCAGCACGATTTTGTTTTGGTTTTTTTTTTTTTAAGAAGGTACAAGACCAAGTCCCGAGGGCCCTCTATCTCCCATTCCCATGACAGTTTATTTTACACTCACAGTTTGTCTCAGAAGTGTCCCAGGGTTTCCTCTTTGGATTTTAGAACAGCAGAAAGCAGGACAGCATGACCTCCCTCTGGTCCTGGAGCTGCAGCTGTAATCAGAAGCTTTATGATGAAGTTCAGCTGGAAGAGCAAAGGAGAGAAGAAAAAAAAAAACAAAACACAAACCAAAACAAGGGAATGCATCAAAGTCTTTCAAAGTCAGAAATTCATTTTACCTTTGTCAATGGCTGTGGTTTTCAAGGATAAAGATCAAAGTGCTGACCGTGGGCAGAGCTATGACAAAGCTGAGATCAGTCTGTTGAACCCTAACATTAGTGCTACAGTTAGACTGTGTCTAGACGAGCAGGGGGTGCTCATGCCAGGTTTGGCAAACACTGCAGTGGAGCGCTTGCATCAGAGCTGGAGCAAGAGTGAGGCATCCAAATTGCACAGGGGAGGGAGCAATCAGCCTTCAGCAGAGTGGAACTGGAAAAAGGAAGTTTAGTAAAAAACCCCAACCCCATAAAAAACCCACTCCCACAGAAAGACAGCTGAGAAGATCCATTCCCCCCTCCCCGCTCCTGTTTTTTGCATTGTGATTAATGTACACAGAAAGCTGAGATAACTGGGGGAAAGTGATGCCAAATTCTTATCAATACAGATGAGCTGGCTTCATATTGCTCCAGCCCTTTCATGTGGAAATGAGACTGCATTTGATGAGGCCCAGCCCATGTTTGAAATAGCTCAGCTGGGATGTGCTCCTGGTGAGGGTTCAGGTGCCTGTGCAGAGAACAGCTACAGCTGGACCCTTCCTGAGGGCAGAGGGAGCCTTCAGCTTCCTGCCTTTCCCTCTTCCTCCGGGGTAGGACAGACAGCCCTTGCTCCATGAGAGAAATCCACACCGACTCTGAGCTGCCTCTGTGGAGGGAGCAAGGTGGGTTTGGCTGCCGAGGGGCCCTGGCCTGCAGGGTGCCCACCTTTCCATACATTAAAAATAACACCCTGTCATGTCCCAAAGGAGGGGGGTGGATAAATGAGAAGAGTACATACACATGTGCAGCAGCTTCTGTTATCACCCCTGGGGCCCTGCATGTGCTTGCTCCAGGGCTGAGGGCTTGGTCAGAGGAGAGAGGCACACCAGCATCACTCTCTGCCTGTGGCACTCTGTTCTTGGCTGAGTCTGGGGCTGAGAATGCTCCACAGGATGGGTACAGGGATGAACTCTAAAGACTGCTGGACAGCCCCCAGCACCAGAGCATCTCAAAGGTCCCCAGAGCCTTTCAACCAACCCTTTCTCATCACAGTTACATTGGTTTCCTCCAGTTATGACAAGTTCAAAAGGAGCTGCAGACTGATGTGGGCAAACATGATCTCCAGTAGATGACAACAGATTGGAGGAAATATTTTTGTAAAGCAGCCAGTTTCAGCTGTGCTTCACCCAGGAGAATGCCTGCCCATTGTCAGGAATACGGCACAGGACTTGCTGGAAACAATTAGCCAAGGCACTGGTCATACACTATTCTCAGCTATGCCACTGACTCACCTGCATGGCCTCGGGGGAGTTACTTGCATATTTGGGCCTCAGTTTACCCTTGGTAATGGCAGAGATAGTAACAGTCTCAGGGAGTGCTGCGAGAATTAGTTAATTAATATTTGGAAAGCGCTTTGCGCCTTGACGTCTTTGTGCCTTTGTTTACCCATCAGGAATATCAGAGATAATAACTGTCTCATGGAGAGGTACAAGGATTAATTAATTATTTGAAAAGCAGTTTGAGATCCTTGGATGAAAGATCCTATGTGAGTAAAACATATCATTAAAAACATCTCCCGGTCCTCTGTGAAGTTAAAATAAAGCTGGAGCTTCTTAGTCATTCAAATAATTAAACCATAAATACTGTTTATTTTAATCTTCCCTTTAAAAAATAATCTAATCTAGGCAGTGATACCAGCCAAAGAATGAAAAATGTTTCAAATTCAGGAGACCTATCAATTTGAAGAGCTTGATTCTTAATTGCTTTTTGATGTCTATCAGTGGAAAGTGAGAGCAATTGTATTCACAAATGCCGGCAAAAGCATGGGGCAGCTGGGAGGATGCCCACAGCTCCTCTGCAGGGTTTCAGCCTGCACATTCTCATGGACACAGCAGCTGTGGCTGCACAGGGTTTCTCACACAATCCTATTTGACTTGCTAACCAACAGGGAGGTGCAGGATAGCCCATCCTACACACATGCCGAGGCCAGCTTCCCCCAAAAACATGGGTGCACTGAAGCAGGGCTGCAAGAGCAACTTCTCCTTCCAGGAATGGTGGCAAAGGGACAATTGGACTGAGCAAAGGCACCAGTCATCAGCAGAAGAATTGGTGGAGTCTGTATTTAAGATCATCTTTTATTCAGAGGGGCACATGCCAAATTTGGAAAGCCCTCCCAGTCACTTCTCTGGGGACTTAGTGGATATTGGGGCATAAAATATCTGTGTATCTTTCTTTCTCTCAGTTTTGTTTGACAAAGAATATATGTGAAGCAGGAGCTTGCAGAATCCAGGTCACAGCTTTTAACTGAAAGGGGCCTCTTTTAAGGTGTAACTGCTGCTGGGAACCTGCTGTGCTGGCCACCCCAACCATCCCACAAAGCCTTCCATGAGCTCAGCAGGCCTTGTTTCAGCCTTTTCAGGGCCTCCCACTCCTCTCTGCCTGTAGAAGATTTTGCAGCCATTGCCAAGTAGCCTGTGTGGGAATGTGGGGAGGAAGAAAGGACATAATTGCCTTCCTGAGTTCCAGCGCTTTCATTAGTTAAATGTCCTCCCGTCTTTCCACTCTACTCCAGCTTCTACTGAATTTTCATCAGACCAGAGGAGGCCTCTAGGGCCATTTGAAAGCAACCATCAGATAAAAGCAATTGTCATCCTCCTTATGCGGCAGGCAAGGAAGCAGACACAGGGAGACTGGTCACACAGGAAGGAGAGGAGGGACCTGGTGACTCAAGAGCTTTTGATTCCCAGCTGGAAGCTTGAGACGCCACTCCAGCCAAGCATAAAAGCACATGGTTATCTCTCAACTCATGAATAATCCCATTGATTTAAGTAATAAACTTCAGCATCATGGCCTTAACCATCTGTCTGTGCTCACCAAGAGCAGATAAACAGTAGTACAGGTCTGGATAGACACAAGATATTCCTCCTGACATAAAGGAATAGGAACAAATGGTAGTTTCCCTGGTGCAGGTTTCTGTCTAAGAGAACCAGCAACGGGGATGGAAAGGTGGCTTGGTCCCCAGGGTAAGGAGTCCTTCAGGGATGATGGAGCTCCTGTGCCCTGCCAGGAGCTGTCTCCATGCTGGATGTGAGAGGGCTCAGCCACCTCCCTCACAGTCATCCCATTGGATGCATGCAGGGGGCTGCTTAGCTGGCTGCAGTGACATTGACCTTGCTGGTGAAACCCCAGAGCAAAAGTGATGTGAACCCAGTCCCCAGGCTTTGCTGGAAGGGATCCAGCTTCCCCTGGGAGGTGAAAGGGGCATTTGCATTTATGATTATACCCAGTGTCCTCTCCCAGCTGGGGTTTACTGAGTTTATCCCTTTGCTCACACAGACTTGGGAAATGACCTGGTTGTGAAGGAATCTCACTCACAAGGAGACACATACCTTGAAACTCTGAAACCCAGTTGAGGATACAGTTCACTCCCCCATGGCTGCTTCTGACCTGGCCTTTCTAGCACAGAGCTAAAGGAGCTTCCTTCTTCTTTCCCTTGATATGTTCCTGCTGCTGGTGGGAGAGCAAGTGAAGCAACCTAAATTATTCATGGTGTTGCTTCCAGATGGTCTGAGCTGTCGATTCCTTCTATTATGCAAAGTAATAGTTTCACAGACAAAGTAGAGGGGACCAGAGATACCAGAGCATTTGGGAAACAGAGATGACTGAAAAGTGTGTTTTCCTTCTAGCTGGTGACATGAGATTTCATCTGAAAGCCTGTTGTTCAACCCTTCCCCAGAGGAGAAGGGTGTCAGCTCAGAGGGAGCAGAAAGACTGTGAACCCAATCAGAATTAGGTAATTCTGTTAGCAATTTATAAGGGCAGGGTTTAGGTTTTGCAGATTGGAACAGGAGGTGGTGGTTTAAATGAAATGTTCAATAAACATGGGCAAAGCCCATTTTACTTCTCACTTACGAGAAGTTTTCTGTTTGGCCCTTTGCAGCTGCGGCTGCTGCCTCGTGATCTCTCAGCTGGAGATGTGTGAGCTAAATGGACCCAATCCCCATTGCCTAATATGTCCAACTATTCTTCCTGGTCTGCATCCATCTGCTGCCTCATGTCATTATGGCATGTCAACATGGAAACTGAAGGTGTGAAAGGAAAGCTACTTCTGCTGGCTTTAACTTGCGACAGTTCAGATACGGGTGCAATGCTCCCCGGGCACTGTGTGAGGCTCACTGTGTGCTGGAGCAGTGCTGGACCACATCCCTGCAGCTGAGGCTTCCAGGGGGGCTCCAGGATATAAAAATAGGCCAGGCTTCCCTTATGGCTTCTTGATAACTGAAATTCGACTAAGTCTTGGATGAAGAAGGGAGGCCGCTGTTCTCACTCAGAACTGTGAACTATCAGTTCTTGGGCTGGTGGTCTGAACCAGTTCCCTCTGGGAGAAGAAGAACCAGTGGCCAGTACTGAATCAAATGCATCCCCTTGCACTCAGTTGCAGATTGTCCTAGTAGAGATGCTGGAGCTTATAATTTGTATTTAATTTTCCTCTCTTTCATTTTTCCCTAGGAATGCAAGGGGGAACAAAACCGGGAAAGGACAGGAGGGATGGAGGAGCTCTGCTCCAGCCTGGCACACTACTCAGGGACTTGGCAGTCTGACTCCTGCTCCAAGCCCTTCTTTCAGACTATTGCCTGACCTCAGGTAAACTGCACATTGCTCAAATACAGTTAAATACACCACTCTTTCTACAGCATTTACAGACCAATAGGTGAGAAGCATCACCTTGGAGCCAGACACTTGTAGTACTGTCTACTAAGGTATCTACTCCCAGACTCAAGGCATGGAAAAACCAAAGGTTTCATAAAAAAGTGTGGAAAACCCCCAACAAATATTGGCTCCAACCCTCCCTTTCAGGCCACACCCCAAAAGCAAGTGAGACTGTGATGGACAAATCCTCCTCTGGCAGCGGGCCAGAGCCAGAGCACCCTTTGCCCAGTCCCAACGTATTTCCCACCATGCAAAATCAGTGCGGGAACGGGCTGGCACGGCCCAGACAACCCATGGCACTGTACCTTTGCTCATGACAGCAACGCCAGCCAACTTCCAGCGTCTCAGTGTCTGGCCAAAGTGCATGGCAGACAGCTGTCTGAAGCTGGGATCTGGGAAAATGGGGATAACATCAGGAAAAAACAAAACCATCTTACGTACCTACTGCTCCCATCTCATCCCGCTCTAGGGACATGCCTCCTTGCCGGGCACTGAGTCAGCTCCCGGTCTTGTGGTCCTTCAGCACTCCGTGGAGCTGCTCCGTGCTCACAGGCTGGGGGCTGCTGGCACATCCTGTCCTGTCTGCTGCATGTGAGGGCTTTACAGCCAGCACTGGGAACCACTGGCTTGGCTATTTCCACCCTGTTTTGCCTGGTTTGGCCCACCCGCGTGTGTGAACACACCAGCAGCCTCTCCAGTGGGTCAGCAGGTCAGGATGGAGCAACAGCACTTACCTGGGAGTATTCACTGGCTCCTTTGAAAAATCTCCCCAGATTTTCATTGGATCTTAGGTTACCACAAAGTATCTGCCTGGATCTGGACTTTGATTCTCCACACTGTATCTTTATCCCAGGCTGGCTGGGGCAGTGCCTTTCCCTCAGAGACCACAACTGACAGCTCTCCTCTCAGGGAGAGGGAGGAATGGGGCAGTGGTTGTGTTTTGAGGGTGGGGAGAGGGAAAGGCTGTTTGAGGCCACTCTTTGCATGGGCCGGCTGCAGGGCTGGTGAGGATGATCAGAAATCATCTTCCTTCTTCCCTGGGTGGCTAACTCCATCTGGGGGACCACCACTGCTGGCTCTTCCACTGCCTCCCTCCCCAGGTCCCATATTCCTGGTTCTCCCCACACAGATGGGCCACCCCAGTTCTCCATCAACCTTCCCACCACTACCCAGGCAAGTCCTGCCCCTTCACCTGTGGTGTGGCAAAATTCAGAAAAGTGGGTTAGATCAAATGGGTCTCCAGTTTCCACCAGCTGTGGGGCTGGCCAGGGGACAGTGAGTAGGTGTGTCATTTTGCATGGATGGCTCACCTCTTCACCAGCTGCAACAAACACGGGCAGGTGAGCTCCACCAGTAGATGTGTCCTCTTCCCCACCTGCTCTGCTGGTGCAAGTGGCTTCATCTCTGCAAAGTAAACACACACAGAGAGTGTGAAACTGCCAAGTGGGAATTCGGTTTGTATTCACACTGAGAGCTGGCCAAAGAAGGAGAAAACATCCATCTCAGAAGGGTTTTCAAGATCTGGACATTTGGCTTCATGTTTCGGTATGTTCAAACACAATCTGTCTACTCCCAACAAGAAAAACAAGAGGAAGAAAAACCAGCCCAGTCTTTAAAAGTCAGGGCTGCCATGGCTAAAAAGTACATGAAGCTAAAAATAGATTAGTTTGAACCCATGACATGAATACAAATCCACACCCCATATTGTGGGGTTCCTTTCTCTCCTGTTGTGCTAAGAAATTCTGGGCAGAATATTAGGAAGTGAAACGCAAGAAGAAAAAGCTCTTAAAATTAATAATAATCCTCCTTCCAAAATTAAAGCTCAGCTGTAGAACTTCCACATTCCACAGCTATGTATGTTTTGTGTTTGAGAAAATTCATGGTAGGGTATAAAGATTTTACCTATCTGAGCGTTGGATGGTTTTGTTATTAGTAGGCCACAAATGAATTGAATGGATGATGCAAAAATGAGTGCCAATAAAATATTTACACCAATTCTTCATTCTGTGTGAAACATCTTTTATATATATGTATATATGTAATACTATAAATAATAGAAATTATGCTTGTATTTCATACCAGGGATGTAAACACTGGTCCCAGAAGCAGTGGCAAATGAACCACTCACATTTTCTGATTGCATAATTTGCCTAGAGGATGAATACATAATTACACTATAATTAAGTATAATAAACAGAGAAAATGATTTGAGAAGGAAAAATTATCACAGCCTCAACCACATCAGCCAGAAGCTCTCTTCTAATTAAGTTATTTTATTAAGCAAAATGTTTTTAAGGTGGGTCCCCTTTGAAAATGTACATTATAGCCCATGTAATGCAATTTACTTTATAAGTAAAACATGGCTTGTGTATGGACAGATCATATCTGATGGGACTCATGGAATACACAGCCACTGAGTCCAGTCCATCCAGGTGCTGAGTCCCTCACACTGCTGGTCTAAGGAACAGACCCCGAGCGCTGCTCTGGGAAACTGCACTCCCTTTGTAGATTGCTTGTTTGGGTTTGTTTTCCCCCTGATTTGAAGGGAGAAACGCTAGCAGGTAATTCTGATGTTGTCATTCTGGAATGATACGGCAGAGGTGAAGGACAAGAAAAGAGGTAGCTCAAGCTGGCCCAAATAGCTCAAGCTGTTTGGAGTTGAATCTTGAACAGTGTTTTAGTCCCTCTCAGATACTTTACCCTCAAGCTGCTCAGTGTTTGACAGGAAGCAAAGATGGAGCTTTTATGTTACTGTGGCTGAAGAAATCCAAAATACAGGTTCCTGATCTGTAGGGCTCAGGAGAATCACCTCACCTGCTCCTGTCCATTGCAGAGGGGACACCCTCCAGCTCATTCCTCTCAGAACTACAGCTGAGTTTGTTCAACACCTGCCCCCAGCTACCTGAGGAACCACAGGAGCCATTAGAGGAGTCTTGGGGCATTACTTTGCAGTCAGCAGTTTCAGCCATAAGATTTCTGGACACATCTGCCTCATTTCCACATTCCTCTTCCTCTTGTGAGTGCTTGGAGATTGTGATCAGACCTCTCTTCAAGCCTTTGCTTGATACCAATCTCTGCTGGTTTCCTGGCTCTTCAAGGCTCCTACAGCCTTGCAATGTTCTTTGGGAAGATCTCTGTACATCAGTGACCTGATCTCTTAACTATTTGCTCCCTTCTTCAGTTCCCAAGTCACTTTTAAGGTTTACTTGCAGTAATTTAGGTTTTCTTTCAGGTCACTGTAGGAAATAGCATAACTTCCGTTAACTCATCCCTTTAGTACCTGTTAGGGATGAGATCTCAGAACAGACTTACATCCCAGCCTAGGAGAAAACATCCCTGGCCAATGCCAGGTTGGATGGGGCCCTAAGCAACCTCATCTAGTGGGTGGCATCCCTACCCATGGCAGGGGGCTTGGAACTAGATGATCTTTAAGGTCCCTTGCAACTCAAACCATTCCATGATTCTATGATTCTAAGGACAATTCAGGGAAAGAAGAAGCTGTGGCCTAAACTATCAGTTGTCCACAGCAGGCCAAGGTCCTTGAATTCAAACCATTGAACATTATGTTGTGAGAATGTCTCCAAATGCCCAATAAGATGTCTTTCCCTGGCTCTGCCTACTGCTTACCAGGGTATCAAAAAGAGCACAGTGGTCCAGAGGAATCTTCTCTTGTTTAGAGTTTTCCACTCTTAAATATTTGCAGATCTTTGAACCACAACATGTGGTAGGTTATTGATGGATTACTGACGTGCCCCAGGGTCTGTACACTCCTCACTGCAGTTTCTCTCCTCGTGTCCTGCAATCTCAGTGAAATGGTGACCTGATTTCAACGAGGAGCTGCCATGACAAATCACGTGGCAGTCACAGACATTGCAAACTCAAGCCAAAGAGTCATTCCCCAACGCTTGGCAAATGCCAGACCACAGAAACTCAATGTGTCGTAAGATTCCACTTGGTCCCATAATGATGGGTGGGAAAAAGGAGGAAGATTATCCGTAGACCTCAAAGTGTTTTACAAAGGGAGACAAATGCTGCTATTCCCATTTATTGGATTGGGCAGTGGCAAGTTGAGACTTGCACAAAGTCACCCGATTAATCAGCCAGAAAACTGCCACTGAAACCCATATTCTGGTCTAAACAGGTTCTCAGACTGCCCTCATCACTGTAACATCTGAGTACCCTCCAGTAGTGCATCAGGAGAATTTGGGCATGTCCACACTGGCTGATGCAAACAGCTGCTGTCACTCCAGCCCCCTTCTCAGCCAACTGGACAAAAGCCATCTCCAGATGGAAGGTGTGCAGCCACAGTCACACCATCCTGAGCACAGGTGTAGGAACCCCACCACAAGCTGGGGTGAAAGCTCAACCCACCACCGCTCCAGCTCACCTCTGTGGCTTCCAGGGTATAGCTTGGTCACGAGGAATGGACAAAGCAGATGTGAGACTGTCTCTGAGAGCAGAGACTTTTTGATTCTAAATCTGGTTTCATCTGTAGTGCCTTTCAGAGTATTTCTTTGTGCTTTAGTTCTCACAGAGCCAGGGAGACAGAGAACAAATGTGCTGGTCATCTGGTTGCAGCCTTATGGCTCCTTGGAAGAGAGATTTGGAAGATGACACTTAAACAGGGATATTTGGATACACCACCATTAAAAAGAAAATATCCACAATATATTTAGTCAGTCAGAAAAAAGGAAAGAAGGAGGAGGGCATGTCTAAGCTCAAGATCTATTTGTCATGAGCAAAAGTACTAAAAAATGGGTAACTTAATGACCTGAAGGCAGACTAGCTGTTATTACAGGGCACTATGCTGGCAAAGCTCCTATACATCACAACAATCATTCTCTCCAGACTTCTCTTCCCTTCCAAGGCATGAGGAAACAGCAGTGCATTTAGCCCCAATTCCCTGGCAGGCAGCATCACTTCCTCGTGAGAGCTGACACAGCGATGGGAAGGCCGTCCTTTGTAGCAGCTACAAAAGCCCCGTGTGACCCAGCAAGTCTGACACAGAGCTGAAGAAATGAGTCCTGCTCCAAGGAAGCTAAAAATCCCAAGGTGCCCCGAGACCTCGTCCTGGACTACTCATGCTCCCAGGTTTAGAAATCCTTTGAGGGTTGCTAAGTTCACACGAACCACTCCCAGCTCTGGAAGCCGAGCTCTGCTCACCCTGATTTTGTTTTCCTTCTCGGCGCCTACTTCCAATGGGCAAGGTGGGCTTTGATCCGGAGCAGCACAGCTCCTGTTTCTGCATCCGAATCCCTGCTGGCCGGGATCCAGCGGCTTCCCCAGCTCATCCCCCTTAGCCTGGGGAAAGCAGGGCAGTGTGTGGGCGGCTGGTTCTTTGCAGCTTTGCATTTGTTGGACTTCAGCACAAAGCCCCGAGCGAGCACCGTTCATGCATATGCAGAGAGGGCACAGACGCTGCTGGAAAAACGGACCTGCTTCACTTGGCCACGATCGTGCAGGAAGTTTGTGGCAGAGCTGCAAATAAAATCCAGACATTTTGCCTTTTGGGGCCGTGTCTTCACAACAACGCTGCTCTTCCTCTGGGCATCTGGGCTTGTTGTCTTATCGCTGCTCGGTGTGTCTCCTTAAAGGGGAAGAGCGCTGGGAAAGCCACGCTTTAATTCTTTAGAGAAAACAACACTCCCTACATAGGAAAACCCCAAGGATTCTTGCAATTAATGCTATGCATGGATAGCTTTCCCTCCCTTTGTGATCTTTACCACTTCCTCACCATATGGAAAAGGCCTGATCCTGATGAAAACAGTCATGGTTCCAGAAACGCCACTCAGACGATGTTGATTTACCTCCACAAAGGATGTGGCCCAATGCTTTTGGCCAGACTCTCCTGCAAGCAGCCAGTCACATCTCTGTCTCCTCCACCCAGAGAGCTGCGGGAAGTCATGCAACAATAACTTTGCTCCACTTCACCTGGCCCACCCAGGGAATAGCTATTTTTGTATGGACATGGAAAACCCAAGCCTTGCCCCTTTAATCTAACATCTCCTGTGTGTTGCTAAACCTAATTTGAAAAAAAAAAAACAACAAACCAACCTGAAAAGAGCGGTAAAGGAAGCAGAGGATTTGAACAGCACTATATTTTTAAGATATTCTTTCTGGAAAACACTATATTTTAAAAATGACCCTCTTACCATGAGGTTTCTGCAACTATAGAGCCATCCCAAGCTTTCTCTGAGATAAGGCTTGTAATCATCTGGCAGTGTCATACTGCCCTCACTCGAGAGGGTTTTGGGGCTCTTTTTGCTGAAAATTAAAGGTAAGAGCAACCCAGTGATGAAGGCTGAGCACCCTCCATGCTTGGCAGAAGGATGGTGTCTCAGGATACAAATCTGCCTGGAGCTTTGGAAGCAAAAATCTACACTTTTGAGCATTTATGGTCCCCTATCTCCCACACTTGCAGGACCTTTTATTTCAGACAGCCTGAAGCTTAAAGAGTCTGGAAGGGCAGCTGTTGAGGTGTGGTGGGCAGAGGTTGCACATTGCACCCTCTTCTTAAGTGAAGTGACACAACACAAATTCAAGACTATTTTAACAAGAAGATCTCATTCCTTCATATTCCCCTGACATATTCCTGCTAAAGGCATGGCAAAAACAGAGAAACACAGCAGTTTCTGTAGTGAGTTTATGCCAGGTATAAATATCTATGTAGGAGCCTTTCAGACCTCTTTGCATTCCCAGAGCAAGGACCAGATCTGATTTTTTTTAAATTTTCTTCCAATTTGCTGGCATGGAATCTGACAGCCAGGCAGATGTGTCTGCCTTGATCTTTGGTGTGGATCTCCTCTTGCACTTTCCTCTGTTTTTCCAAGCCTCAATAGGGGAAAGTGAAATTGCTGTCCAGAAACATTAATCACAGCATCTCAGGTCTGTAAATTCTCAAGAGTTTTCCTCCTGGAGCTCTGGAAGACTTTGACCCGTTTTCAAAACTGGGTCTAAAGCTTATATACATAAGGGGATCACACATACTTGGAGCATCTGCAAAAACATATGGTAGTTTCACATCCCACTAAACCAGTTTCCTGGACTAAACACACATAAGTGCAGGCTTTGTGAGAACCGGCAGTTTCTGACTCTCATCCCTGAACCGCAGTCCTTCCTCCACTCTGAGAGATACCATTTCCCTCCTAATTTGGCAAGTTACTGCACGGAGTCTTTCTGGATCCTTATTCTTGCACAGCCTTTTTTGCAGGTGAAGCTCCTCTCTGGCTTTCCTGGCAGTCTCTTGACCCACCTCCCCATTGCACAGAGAGGTGTTATGTTATCTCTGCTTAATCCCAAATGGCAAAAAGAACCCTTTCCAGGATCAGTAATTACACTTCAGATATATTGGAATTGTGCTGGGTTGCTGATCTGCAGAGCTCATTGCAAGATTTTCCATCTAAATCTTTCATTTAATGAAAGACTGTTTTGCCAAAGGACCCACTTTCCTTAAACATACTTTTTTGAAGCACAACTTCTAAACCTTCTGGAGGTTGTTTTTGACAACGTAATTTTTCCTGTCTAATCAACATTTTCTGTGTGAACATACCTACTACCAGCATGGTTTCCATTTTAGCCACCAAACTGGAGTCCCACATGCCTTCTGCTGCTGACACTTCTGCTGACAAAGCAATAAACCCCACAGAATGGATTCAAGCAAACACATGTACATATGGAGAGACCCACCTGTGCCTATGCCACTCATGTGGTACATTAGTTTGAACTCTTAGCAACACCCAGGGATGGATATCCAAAGCCTTTCTGCACCATCAGTTCTACCACCTCCCTCTCTTTATGGACAGAGCTTTTCTAAACTCCCACCTCCTTTGTTTTGCTGAAAATAAAACCAAGTAGGTCTTGTCCTTCCCCTTGCACACAGCTCTAGTGATCACTGTGCTCTTTTACCACACTCCTTTCAGCAACTGTCTTCACATGTGAAGTCTCTCATAGATGTCCCTCAGCCTTTTCTAGACTAAACAAACCCAATTTAAGAAAAAAATTCCTTACAGGTCATGTTTTTTGAAACCTCTTGTCAGCCCTGTTGCTCTCCTCCAGAGTGTGCATCTTTATTGGAAGTATGGAGTACTGTTCTGAGGCTGGGGCCTCTCCAGCACCAGAAAGAAGGGTGCTCTTAATACCTGTCCTAATAACAAGTACCTTCCTGGCCACAGCATCACATGGCAGACTTAGATTGGAGCTTGTCCTCTACCAGCTCCCCTGGCATATTACCACGACCTTGACCTGATTTCTTATGGGTATTTTAATTATGCACTTCCTTTTTTCACCTAGGGCTATTTCTAGAGTGTATGCAGAACACCTAAAATCAAGCCTCCTCCCAAATTTCAGGTCTCCCAGCCTATTTTGTTGGACTAACCTACTGGAAGAGTCCTGTCTGCTCCACCATCCCGTCTGTTAACAGAGATTTAAATGAACCATGAGCAGCAGCAGCACAGGCTTCTGTTGATGGCCCTCTCACTTTGACAGTGAATCACACCTGCCTAATCTTCAAGGGTGTTATTCCAACTGATGGCTGAAAAATAGCAATTATTTCTGATAGGTATCATTTTTGATACCCACGGCTGTGCAAAGGAGACCTGGAGCCAAGAGTGATACTAGTGAATAATAGGTGAATCCTGCTCATCACCTGCACCGAGAAACAGACTTGAGTACCTGAAACTGCACTCTCATTTTTTTTATAAGAGGACGGCAGCAAAGCTGGATTATTCACGGCTCTGACAGCAGGATGGGCACATCAGTATGCCCCTACAGCCAAGATGATGAGCTAATCAACCTCGTATTGTTAGAAGAGTCCCCACCTACGCACTCACACAAAGGGCCGATTAGCTCACAGGTAAGCAAACCTCTGGGAGGATGCCATCTTTCAGCGCCACCAGGAGATGTTTAATACGCGTTGAGGTGCCAACAATTAAGTGTTTGTGTGTGTACACACACGCGCAGCCACTTGCTCCTGTCCCAGCAGCTGCACCCTGTGCCAGGGCAGGGCCCTGTGCTGGGCACGGCTCTGCTGCCCCAGGCTCAGCTCTGCGCCTACACTGTGTGGTGCCCTTCCACCGCTCCTGGTGCAAGGAAGCCAGAGGCACTCCCCGGTCCAAGTCCCTCATGGAAATACTGAGTGTCTGAGCGCACTAAAACACCCTCCTCCCACTGGTGTGCTCCACAGAGGAGCAGGGCTGTAAGTGCACATGGTAGTGTATTACTGCTCAGGCTGGTTGGTGTGACTCCCGATCCAGGCTCACTGTTTGGAGGTGTTTAGCACCTCCTCCTCATCACCACCCCATGGGCACTTCATAAACACCACATTTACATTGCTGCCAGTGCTATTTCTATGAGAAGTGCTGTGTGGCCCAGAAGGGAAACAAGCAGGTGGGAGGGACCGGAAAGAAAAGTCCTTGGAGGTAACACATTCCCCTTTTTCCCCAGTGGTGAGGTCGTGCTGTTCAGAGGAACAGACGTGCTAAGGCTGCAAGAAGCCCATCGTTTGCAAACCACTGACAACTTATTTGTCCTCTTTCAATGTCCACCAGCAGTCCTCACGTGGCAACCAGCTAGAACAATCTGTTTATGTCATAGATTTCATGTCATGGGAGAAAACAAATGATAACTGGAGGAAGAAATCCCACCCAGTATGAGAAAAAAGAAAAAGTCCGTGACATATTTGCTATCTTCCAAGGATGTACCTTATAATGAGTTAACATAGAAAGTAATGTCTTCTTGCTGTCTTCCTTTTCTCTTCTTCCATGCTTCTTGCTGAAGATTTGCAGGATGACAGGAATGTTCCCTATTAACTTAACAGTTACCTGGAAAACACCATGACCAAACAAGTCATGCATTGGAATGCACTTTTGACACATACATAACAATATACGTGTCCTCCATACGTTTTCTGACTATAGAGTGAAAGCAGTCGCAGACCCAGGAGGGCATCACAGAAAGGTTTGCTTGCAATAGAAAAACTTGCTTTTGTCTCGCTTATACAGGGAGAGTCCAGCTGTAGTATAGAGGATTTTTCCACTTGGGCCACCTGTATTCCAAGGAGTGAATGCTGAGGGTGTGTCACCTGCATCTTTTCTTCCCAGGGATGTTGGTCAAATCAAGGCCCTAAGGAACTGACTGTAAATTCATGCCCTAGAGCTTGTGGGGCAAAATTATCCCAGAATAACTTTGGTCTGCTGCTGACAAAGAGTAACTGGTTAAATCCCAAATGATTACATCCCTGCAGAGCTTTGCTGCCTTCATAGCAGCAGTTATGGTTCTAGCAGTTGGGCTCCAGCACATTCCTTTCACCTGGTGGGATCTCCCAGCTCCAGGCCCACTGTGATTCCTCCTCCATATGGACCAGGACCTCTCCATCACCAGCTGCTGTTCACAGCACAACATATGAAGTGAGGCACAGAGGGAATTTGCAGAGTCAGGCAGCTCCCTTTGCTTTCTCTGGCCAGTGCTTGCACTTAACACAGAGCATTTTTACTCTAGGGAAGTTTTTGCACCAAATGACTTTGTCTTAATCACTGCACTACCTCAGTTATCGCCCGCACAAACATTCCCTTCGGATCAACATACCGGCTGGGCCAGGAATCACACAATTGATGTTTTGGTTTCCACTGCCTTATCTAAATCCAGTTACTGCTCAAAATGAGACTAAGTCAACAGACTTAATTGAATGAAAAGGCAGTGAGACAACCTAGAGATTTGTGGCTGTGTGTGTCCGTGCAGGAGTTAATCGCTAAGCAAACACGTTGCCACAAACAGAGCTGGGCTGAGCGGGATCAGCTTTTCTGCGGCCTGGGAGCTCCCGACACACTGAGGCTGTGGGAGGCATTGTTGGGGCTGGCAGGAGGATTTAAACAGCACTGCAAACAATGTACCACCACGGAGAAAAGCTGGGGATGGACAATGGAGCAGGCCATCAGCAAACACTTCTGCTTGCTGCCTAGATTAGGAGATAGCAGAGATCCTGGAGCAGTGACCAAAAATAATTGCTCCCCTGTAATCGCTGCTGTCCATATATGTGAAATGGCCCTGAGAAACCCACTGGGAGCAGCAGGTCATTTGGTGTCCTTACCTCTTCCTGGGGAGACAGCTGCCAGGCTCTGGATGTCCCCAGTGTCCAGTTCTTGCAGGCACGACAGTATTTTCCAGACTGTACAGCCATGGAATTCCTCCTGGTTCTGCAGTTCAAGAGAGAAAGGTATAAATGAAACATGTGGGAATGGTCACACGGGGTCAGACAATTGCTCCACCTCTCCTCTCTTCCTGTCTTCAATGGAGACTGTGCAGGCACTCTGAGGGAAGACCATCAAGTCCGGAATCTAGTCCCCACTGTGCCAGTGCTGCACAAAGCTTCTCCAGAGCTGCAGGAGGAAAAAGACAAAGCCTTACTCTGCAGTTACAGCTTGTCCTGGAAAACTCTGTGCCTCTCCTTTTCCTACCACCCACTTGGTTCAGAGGTACCACATTGGCATCTGGTGCCACTGCTCATGGAGGCTGCAGTGGGAACATTCAGGGTCATGCCAGTGGTTCTTCTTGGCCATTGCCTGAAGGAAGACTGAGCCTGCAAACCTCCTAAAAGAGACTTTAAATATCTCCTAATACAGGATGACTCACATAGTGTCCTGGCTGGTAAGACTTTGTCAGGTGATGGAGAACCTGAATCAAGTTCCTCAGTAGGCAGTGACAGTCTGATGCACATCTGAAGGCAACTTTGCTGTGAGCCTTTAGTGGGGGCTTGAACATGATTGTGACTGGAAGAACTCACCCCATGCTACAGAGACACCACGCCTTGCACTGGCCACCCACTTGTCACGACACATTAGCTCAGAGCCAGAACATCTGGCTGTAAAAACGTCACTGTGGTGGTGTCCCCTAAAGAAAAGAGGACACTAAGCCAGCCTCATCCACCTGCAAGGAGTTCTTGCCCTTTGGCATGCCACATGAGCAGACAGGACAATTTTTCCAGCAAAGTCAGGAAAGATGAGAAAGCTGATGAGCTTTGTGATCAGGTGCATGTGGCCAGAGTGCTACCCAACATCAGAAGGAACTGCTGCCGAACACCCAGCATTTGGGATACAACAGCAACACACAGCTCTATATTTCATTCCTTAACAAGTGCTGAATATGCAAAGGCTCCTTTCCCAGCTTCTGTCTTCATTTTGGAAGCTGGGGAAGAGCTGTGTGTATAATTATTTTCAGATGCCATGCTCTTTATTGATTAGCTGAGTAGGATGCACAAATAATGGCAGCTATATGCCAGAGCAGAGGTCAAATGACGCTTGCTCCCTTCAGGGAAAAGCTGAAATAAACCCACCATATGAACAGGTCATTGAAAACAGCCTGGAATATATTCCCTATAGTCATTCCGAAAGTTCAAGGGTAGGAGAAAAAGAGAAGGGAAAAAAACCCCCGCTGTCTCCGTGTTCACTAAACTTCTAATATCTGAAAGTGCTTAAAAAACACACACACACATGGTTTTTCATACAGTCATGGAAAAACACACTAAGCTTTTGACTCAGTGGTTTTGTTTTTCCAGAGAGTCCCTTCCAGGTTCCACGTGCCATCTCACGGTCACGTCTGCTGGGTGAGCAGGGAGCTGACAACTCGAGAGGAGCTCCCTGTGGTTTTGCCACATTGAGTTTCAAGTATCAGCTTGCTGGAAGTGCCACAGAGAGGGAGAGAAGTGGTGTGAGCTTTGCCAACACACCTGCACAAGCTTTGGGCTCTCCTGGACACTCTGTGTGCTAATGATGTATAACCTGCAGAGCCTGGCAGCTCCCTCGCTGAAGACTCTACCAGACACACTGTGCATGCCTCTGATTTCTAATGCCTTAAAACATGTAATAACCTGCCCCCTGCCCCGGCCCTGTGCTGTAGGTAAATGCTCAGGATGGAAACTGAGATGTGTTCAGCTGGGCAGAGCTTCTACCAAGGCAAGGAACAAATCACAATTTAATTATGGTGCTTTAGGTCTATGTAATTCCTCTTGTAAAGCAAAAGGGAGGAAAAAAGCTCAAAGAAAGACAGAGTTCATTTCAGCTCCGAAGTTCTGCTAATTTTTCTTTTCACTATTAGGGATGCTTCTGGATCCTATTTCTAATCCACTTTCAAATTTGCTTGAATTAAAATCCCAGATCACTGCTGTGTTTTTAAGTTGAAGTGTGCATAGTAGCCAAGGTTTATATTGCAATTTCTGCAGTTATGGAATGATGAGCTCCAAAAGCGGAAAGTGTGTTGTATGCCCAAGTCTTGGGGAAAAAAACACCTGGTTGGCATCAGTGTTATTTGGAATTGGAGCTCATTTACAGAACAAATAGCCTTGAAGTTAACACATGACTACATTCTACATGTGGTTCTGCCCACTGGAACTGGTCAGTATGGAAGAGCAAAGGCTGCCATGGTGGAGACGTAGGAATGGGAACTGATATTTAATTATAAAGCCTGGATATTTTTTAACTTTCCCCTGACATTTAAAACTTTCCCCATTAGTTTGGGGCTTATTTTAAAAAGAAAGTCACTTTCTGACTAAAATAGCACAGTAAGACTGTCCTTGCTTTGACGTTACCTGTGCTTTCTCTATTGCTACCTGAATTCCAGTCTGAAAGCTGGCACTTCTCCTGCAGTGCTCAGCTTGTCTAAATCCCACAGTCTAGTTAGACTTTGCCACCTGGAAAACACCGTAACTCTCATGGAGTTACGAATCCCAATATTCTCTGGGCTTTCAACTCACTTCATGACAATTCCCAGCCACTGCCAGGTGAAGCCAGCCAGCCAATATTTATGGAAAATGAATGGACTAATCATTTCCAATAGCAGGACACGATTATGATATAATTGCAGCAGTTTACGCTGACATCCAAGCGGACGGGTATGAGCCAAAACATGGAATAACGGCTCCACCCATCTACAATGGGTAAACAAGCCAGCATGGATACAAAGAGGACTAGAAGTGAGGGCTTGGGTGTTCTCCTTTAGCTTTAGTGCTATGGTGGGATTGCCAAGCTGCCACACAACCTCCTGCCAGGCAATTCCTCCAGCCGTAAACCGACCCTCACCTCACCCGAGTCCAGAGGCTTCTCTCAGTATCAGCTTCCTTTCAAACAGAGCTAGAAGAGCACTCCTGTCCATAAGAGCAAGAGATTGGGTGTTGTAGAGTCCCGAATTAAACCTGTTTAAGTACCTAAACACCAGCTCAGCCCAAGCCACAATTGGCCCTGATGCTGTGTATACACATGTGGATAGAGGAATACCTGCAAAGGGGAAGGGAGTCCAGGAAGAGCCTTGACCTTACCCTTAGAACTTATTATCTTGCCCCTACCCAAGCTGGCCTAAATACAGCTAAATTAGACTATTCCTCAAGGTACATTGCCAATAAATTCATGACTCTGAATGAACCAGCATCTGCTGTTTGCTGATGCATCTTGGCATGCCACGGTTGATCCTTTCCTCCTGATACCATCACCTGGAGAAAATGGGTAATGCTCAGCTTCCAGTTCTCAGTCCTAAACAGAGACCAGCCTGGCCTGAGCGCGGCCTGTGTCTGCAACTCTGGGTATCACAAGCCTCCTCCAAGGAGCTGGCTAACAGCAGGAAGCTCTGGTGGAGCCTGGGGCAGTTTGTACCAGTGAGGATCTGGCCTGCGAACACTTGCACCTGCAGTGTGAGGACAAGGAAAGGCCCGTGCTCCAAAGCATGGCGAGCTCCAGCCTCCTAAGCTGTATGAAATCCCATTTCCTCTCTACTTGTGCTAAGTGTAAAAACAGAAACAAAGACACACACCTAAATAAACAGAAAAGCACAGAGAGCAGAAGGGGAGAGAGGCCCTAGTGCAGGTCAGACGCCAGCTAGTACAGAGATGTTTTCTATTTGCGGTCCTTCGTGTCAGACCCTGCCATGTCACATGGACGAGAATGTGAGTGGGAGACTTGTTGGACACTGCTGGCTTTACAAATGCTTCGCGATTGCAGAAACACCTGCTTTACATTATTTTTCTTGCTGGTCCACAACAAAATTCCTTCCTGGTCAACAGTTCTCAGCAGACCTTTCTTCCTTCTCTGTGGATGGCTTAAATCACTGGTTTCTAAATGCTGGGCCACCACAAGATCACACCGGAACCTCCTTGAGTAGGAGGGTGAATCAGAAGGCAGCAGGGCACTTTTGTGCAGAATCATGCTAAAACGTTGGCTGGAGGACCAGAACCACACGAGGCTGCTCACTGTCAGGTGGGGGTAGTGGGGTAGAGGGGTTACCCAGGCCACACGGACGGGTCTGTAAGACCCATCTGTTTTCACCATGAAAACCTCACAGCCCACACCTATGCAACACACACCGCTCCAGTCACCACAAGTTATTACTCTTGGTCTCCACTGCTTCCTGTGAAGCTGTAACGGGTCTGAGACAGCGTCCAATGAAACCAAAGGGAGCCTTTCCATTAACTCAATGGGCTCTGGATCAGGCCCAACATCTGTTTGGCCCTCTCTGTACACAGCACAGCCAATTCATTCTTTATCCATTCCTGGGCCTCTCTTTCCAATAGCATCCATATTTTTCCTACTTATGGTTGTCATTAGCCACACTAAGCACCACCCCCCAGAAAGAGACCATCTGTGTCCCATGGCGGCCAATCCCCTGGTGTGGCAAAGCAATGAGTGCTGTCCCAAACCCTTATCATCTCAGCAAGGACTCTCCTCTCTCTTTGTTCAGGTTTCCAGGACATCCTTTTGAGCTGCCAAGCTCTTCCTACTCTCCTACCAAGTAAAGGGTGAGTTGTGCCTTCTGTTCTATTGTAAACCTGGTGAAGAATCAGTGCCAAATCCAGACAGCAAGTCCAAGAGCCTGTAAGACACCTGAAGGGCATGGCCAGAGCAGGGACAGGCTCTCTGAACAAGCATTTCCCACCTTAATTGATGACACCCCAGGTAATGACTTCCCTAGAGATCCAGAGTACGAGGGAGAATAGCCAACAGGCAGCTTCTTCATCTTATCTTGGAGTCCAGAGCTAAAGTAAGAGACCCAGCAACAATTCCTCAAACTGCCTGTGTAAGACCATAGAATATCTTTAGTGGGGTGGGACTTAGAAGCTTCACTGAGTCCAACTCCCCAACTCCTCACAGAACTACTTAAAACTAAACCATATGACTCCAGGCATCATCCAGACACTCCTTGAACTCTGACAGGCTTGGTGCTGTTGCTACTTCCCTGGGGTTCTTCTCTCATCCCCATATCTCCTCAAGTGTGAACACATATACTGTGCCAGTTCACAGCACTTCAATTTCCAACCACTCTCCCCAGATTTTTGATTCACATTGCAGAGACTATGACTGGACTAGGCACAAGCCTTGTCCAGGTCCCACAGTGGCAGCCACAGCAATGGTCCATGAGACGCTATCCAATCACTGAGCAATACATGATATTAATTTCTTTATGACTCTGCCAAGCCCTTGGATTCCAGGATCTTTTTTTTCAACTGGCACACATGGGTTCCCATGCTGTGACATGCATGTCATTGCTAAGCAGAGCAATAGCCTTCACTGAGAAGCCAAGCCAAGCAGCTTCTTACAGCAAAAAAACAAGTCTCCAGTGCTAAATCTAGAGATTCTTCCAAGCACAGATCTGCAGATTTCATTATGGGCACTGCCATCGCAAAAGTGAGAATCCTATGCAAAAATACCTCCCCAACATACCTGTGTTTGAAAATGGGAGTGTCGCCTGAGGCCAGATGTGGGGACTGGCAGGCTGCTGGCACTGTGCAGAGGCACATCTGCATGTCAGGTACTTACTCATTCCTGCATACTTCCCTGATAAAATCTGGATTGCCTAAAGCTGGTATTTTCACTCCAGTTTCCTTATCAAGGTATTTACCACCTCCTGTCTGTGCCTTGCAGACTGAGGGTGTTAAATGCTCCCTTATTCTTTTCTCTGTGGTACAGGGAGCTGGAGCATGGGAGAGCTGCCCTACAGGATGGGATTCTAAACTCACCAGAGCACGCAGTGGGTGGCTGCTGGCCTGGGCTCGCTGGGATCTCACCCTGTTTGTACCTGGGATGTTGTTCTTTTGATCCTCACGCTGGCTTTCTGCAGCTGTCGGCCTCCTTCCTGTTTTGGGGGCACTCGGTGTGGTGTTTTCTGGTAGTCCCTGATGGCATTTTAGAAGCTGTTGTCTCCTCTGCAGGTTCTCTCCTGGTGTAGCTGTTGTACAGCTGTATGAACAGACAGACAGCTTGGGATGGAGTTATCTCAGGAATAACAGGAATGTATATGGCACTTCAGTATATGCACATAACATTTTTTCTCCCTGAAATAAAAAGCAGATCTCTGTCTCTCTAAATATCAACACTAAGAGAAGCCCGTGGTCATAAAAGCAAACTATCCTTGGAAATTTTGGGCAATCCCTTTCCAAGAACACCCCACACCTCTTTCCCACCCACTGCTGATATCAATCACCTCTTTCAGCCAATGGCTCTCACACCCTCCTCTTCCTATGAGAGAACATCACCCTTCACGGGGTGCCCTTCATGGCCCTGCTGTTCCCCTCCAAGCTTCATAAAAGAGGGACACATTCTATAGCACAGCATCCTCAAAAATTATTAGTTTCCTTGAGGAAAAATATTACTGGATTACTGATGTGTTTCAGTTTGATTTCACGAACATAGTAAATATTTAATCAGTTCAAGGACAACATTTGTAGAGTTTGATCAGCTGGGTTCACACTGTTCAGGCAGAATGTAGTTTATTTTGGGGTGCTGGTTCTACAAACAAGGCTGTCCTCAGCACCTGAGCATCATTCTATAGGCATACAGCTTGTGTCAATCAGACTTAAAAGGAAGCTTTTTGGCTAAATTCAAAATAAGGAAATGAAATGTAGTTTGATTTCATAAATGCCACCAAGTTATTTTAGTTAAAAAAAACCAAACAAACAACCAACATAGAGGTTTACAGAGTTCACAGAGAAGGATTTTCTTCTGTTGTTTCTGCCCCATTTTTGACCTGCTGTTTTGAATGCAGAAACTATCCAGAACTATCACGAGGTAGATTTTTAATTGAAATTTCTGTCTTGACATAGGCTGGCTAAAGGAAGTATGATCTCTTGAGCTGCCTTTCCTAGAGAACTGTCCAGCTGTTACCAACCTGAACAAACTTGACTAAATCCCACCACTACATCCACCATACACGCAGGTATCTTGGGATGCTGGACAATATCTAATGGGGCGCAGAAAAAAAGACCTCTGCTTAGTGTCGTCTTTCTGCTGGAAGATGTCAGACCTGGATCTGAGGCTGCTGCCACACTTGGCAGTGTCCATCCTGGTGAGAGTCCTCCCAGCCCCACCATCCAGACAAAGTGAACAGTCCAGGAGAGCCAGGCAGGGGCCATGGGGTGGTTTTTCCCATCAATTCAGTGCTTGGACAAGCCAGCATTTAAATCAGAGAGACCACTGCTATCAGAGGTGGTGTTAATTAGGTGCCAATTGCAATGAAAACAGGATGACTTCGGCTTGGGCAGGAGCTGGTGGGGATTGTATCCTGCATCCAAGCTATAACAGTGTTGTGCATCCTCCCTCCTGCTAGTATTAAGACTAGTTAGGCTAAAACCAGCTTGAGACATGACTGCTCTCTTGCTGCTGTTTCTCCTTGGACTCTCGTAGGAGCTGAGCTGTTTTGGAGGTGTTTGCACCTGCCACAACCCCTGCCTCGCACCCGGGTGCTGAGTGCCCAGAGCACAAAACATAGGGAACCATGTAGTGTGAGAGAGCAACTCAAAAATTACTCCTGTAGTGAAGAAACCACATAATATATTCAAGATGTCAGAGGTTAGCCGTGGTGCATGTGAATCATGCTGCAAATACCTCACCTTTAACTCTACTGTCGTAATTAGATTACAAAGTTTTTATTACGGTTTTAAATTCTGCCTTTATAGGTTGCTGCCCAGCTGTGCACTTAAATCTGGTTTTATCACACTTTCTGAGCTCATCACATTTAATTCTGCCCCTACAACGCTGGATTAACTTTAAGGGTCGCTGAAGTCAGAAGTCACTCACCCTTGCCCTACTAATGGATTCACACCATCCCTGCCCGGCCCCGAGGAGTGATGTGTACAGTAAACCACATTTATCACCCTGGTGCAGGGGAAGGGGCAGTGGGGCTGCTTGTTTATTTACTCCACTGCTGGGCTTTGCTGTCGGGACATTTGCACAGATTACTGAATCAACGAGGGGTTGTTTACCTCCACGGAAGAGCCTGTTGCCATGAAATCAGCTCAGCAGCACTGCTCTGGGACCTGGAAAACAGAATATTTACATCTGCTGGGAGCAGTGGATGGCTCATTAATGGGGTATATAGGCCTGTAACATCTGAGGAACTGACCAGCTGTGCCCATCCAGAAATCACACCTTGCTGACACATTCACTCCTGGCAAAGGCCCTGTCCTGGTATTTTATGGGTCAGTCCCAGAAGAATGAAAAAACAGTATTTTTTTCCTAAGGGTCACTGTTTTGTTGTTGACTGTCATCAAGAAAGCAGTGTAAAACACAAACTCTTTTATCTAAACGACATTCATCCCCAGGTTTTACCTCAATTTGAATTTATTGTCTGACCAGCAAAGGCGAGAGAGGTTGGTGTTAAATACCACCAAACCAAGATGATTCCTTGCCATGAAAAAAAACATCATGTAAAAGAGCAAAATAAGGGGAAATCATATTCTTTCTATTAGTAAAAAACAGAGAAATGAGGTGCTGAAGGCCCAAGTGATTATGTGAAGTCCAAGAGGGAGTCTGCAAGGGATCTGGGAAGTGAAACTGGCATCAGGAGAGAGGTCATTTCTCTCTTTTCTTGCTGGGGAATACTTTGAACAGAATTAGGACAGACCTGAGCCAGAGAGGGACAGCAGGGACTTTAATGAAAAGTGAAGGCCAAGATTTATCACTGGATAATGCCATAACAATTTTGTGACCTTCGCCATTCAATGACTCGACACATTTTTGGAACCAAGGTTAATAATCTTCAGCAATATACAACCTTCTCCCAAGGAATGCGTGGTGATTAGGGCAAAGAATTTCACATGGTCACAAAATATCTATCTCAGAGTTCTGGGGTTATAAAATACTCTATTTCCTCCATTAATTGTGTCCACGTGGAGCTGTAACTAAGTAGCTGAAACAAATAAAACCAAGTAATATTGTTTCCTTTTAAAATATTTCACTTAATTTGTGGAAGAGGCTTGGGCTCATTAGAAATAGACCATCTCCCATGAGGGCTTTTTCCGTTTCTTCTCCAAGCCTCTGGACCAATGCTTAGCAACGTGGCTAGCAGCACATTGCTCCTTGGCACAGCCCTGGCTGGAGCCGCTCTCCCCCTCGGCTCAGCAGCTCCTGCCCTGCTGGCAGGGAGGGCACACAGTGCTCATTTGGCCCACCAACTTCTGATGTGCCATTGCCCTGAGATGAACAGCTGCTCACTGAAATTTTCTCCTTCCACATCCAGCTCATTAGGAAACTCCACTCCTTCCTGCTGCAGAAAGATGTGACTCTAACAACCGCTCCACTTTTTTTTGGCAATGACAGCATGTCATTGCAACCAAGAGCGCAGGCAATGCCTAGACTTCAAGCCTACACAATTAAAGTTACTGTGGAGGCACTTGGCATCTTCTGGTGGATCTGTTCCCTAATCTTCCATAGTAAGTGATGAATGAGTTATGGTGACATCAGAAACCGCTCTCTCATCAACAGACCGTGATAACTCCTTTCCCTGAGCTAATGTCAATCACAAAATAGGGGACAAAGCACACATGACAGAGGTAAAGAGCAACCTGAAGCAAGGGTGCCAGGCTGCTAGATCAACCTCCAGAAGAGATCAAATCATTCCACACTCCTTTCTCGTGGAATATAATTTTTTCTCTTCCATTGGGGTGTCTTTTCCAAGTCCACTCCTCCCAAAGACAGGCATCTGCAAACAGGACTTTCTCTAAGCAAACCAAGAGAAGATCCAGTGATTTCACAGTCCCTTGTGAACCTTCCCTTTGCTCTGACCTGAAAAGTGCTTGTGCTGCAGTGGGACTGGGGCAATGCTGAGACCCAAGGGCGGGTGATGGAAGGGTCTGACCAAAAAGGGGGCTAACGTGTTTGCTGAAGTTAGAGAAAGCTTAGGGTAGAAGTTGAGATTGTGATCTTCCCTGTTCTAGCATGTTTCACAGGGTAGTAATGCCCTGTTCCTTCTCCACGGACACCCCC
>VXBX01001613.1:12473-24797 GCA_013400415.1 Scytalopus superciliaris
GCAGTACTATCAGATGTAAAAGATACAAAGCAGAGTTAATTTTTTGTTGAATGACTTTTCTCCATCTCATGATGGATACTTCATGTTAGTACTATGCAAGACTTTGAAAGAGGATTTTTTTAGAAATCCCATTTGCACATTGTGCATTTTTTTTACTAAATTTGATGTTTCCTTCTGTTTTATTTTAGTATGCTCTAAGTAGCCATGACCACTGATGGTGAGAAAACTGATACACCCTGAGTTAAATTATGTTGGAGTGTGATCACAATGTCATAGCTTTCAGTATGGGAAACATTCACATGGTTATGTTTACTGCTTATTCTTATCTAGCTACAGTGTAGTTCAGATCATTGAAATCTTTCAAGATTTGATTTATATAAATGAAAAACCATTTTTTCCTCTTAAAATTGCCCTCTCACCATTAACACTTTACATTGTTTAACCAGACGGTGGGTGCTGCAACAACTAATTCAGGAAAACTCCTTGCCAAGTCTTGCAACTAAAGGAAACTTGGGAGCAGCACCTGTTCAGAGAATCCACCGACTAGTGCAGGAGGAAATGAATGTCTGCTCTGAAGCTGCTGGGAGATACCCAAGCAACTACAATGCCTGGTCCCATCGCATCTGGGTTCTACAGCACTTGGCAAAGCTGACTGTCAAGGTATAATAGAGTAGTGAATAAAGTCTTAGATTTTCTTGTCCAAAACATTCAAATAAATGCTGTTTCACTAAGCAGATTGTATAATGTGGATGAAGAGTATCAAATTAAGTTAACACAGGTGTCTAAGAATGTTGTAAGAAAGTGGGCAAAATACTGCAGTGAGTGTATTTTGCATTTTTTTGCGAGTGTGACCTGGTTCTGCTCAGCAGAAATAACACATCTTTCTTTCCTTTGTACAAAATTCTGTTTCTTTCTTAGTATTTGGTGCTAATGAACGTGTGGAAAGAGTATAGATGGGACTATGTAAGCTGAAGTAAGGAAGGGGCAACTGTAGGTCATTCTTCAGCACTAATCTTGAAATTCCTAGTAGAAAAGGTATTACACTGCAGATATTTTGATAGTGTAATATGATGCCTTGTTTTGATAACCTTATTCAGCTTACCTGTGATTTCAGAATGTTGAATGATCAAGTAAAGAGCAGGAATTTCAGAGAAAGCAGTGCTTGTAACTAGTTTCTTAGCTCCAACTGTATCTTTTGACAGCATTTACATTGATGAGTGAGCAAGCTATTTCAGGTACCACGAGGACACTTTATGCAGAATATTTCACATCTAAAACATCAAGATCTGCAGCAAATTGAATTAATTAATGTGGCACGGTCTAAAATTATGTAGGCAGTTTTGTAATACTGTGTTTTCTAGGCTCTTACATGAATTCCTTGTGAATATTAGTCCAATACAGTGACACATCACTCACTTTTAAGGGCAGCAGACAGGAATTCAGTGGAGTTGTTGAGTCAGTATAGCCTTTATTTTTATGTCTTGCAAGTCAGCTGCCAGTAGCAATGGATGTTGTTTTACTGACACTTTCCTTTAGCTGTCACCTGAGAAACTTAGAAAAATAGCTGTATTAGATTGGTAGAAAGTTGCAAGCATGTTCCAGATTCCATCACAGAGGCACTGCAGAATTTGGACTCATCTGTCTGGCAAGTTTATATAAAAAGGTAGTTACAGAAGTCAGAGGAATTGCAGGATTGAGATAGATTGGAAGTTAGAAGTTAGGTTTAGTGGTCTATACTAACAGAAAACAGGAACTTCCACTTAAGTCTTTAATACCTTTATTAAATGGTACGGGGAGTTAGCATTGTTAAATAAAATCCAAGGTGTTTTACACCTTANGTTGTCTATCTGGCCTTCTGTTATGTCTGGTAGCAAAATTTTACTGGTGCTTTTGTTCCTTCATCATGTATTTAACCCATTGAGAAGTCTCCATGTTGGCTCTAAGTTTTTTCATGACACTACTGGTGCATCTCTTCAGATGGCCATGGGGAAGGTGTTTAGGATACAGAAAAATTAGGGAAAAGCGTGAAACATGAAACACACCAAGAAAATTAAGATAAAGTTTTTGTCTAGGTAACTTTAGAAGGCAGAATTATACACGGATTATTTGCAAGATATGATGCAAGGCAAAAAGCCAATACAAAGGAGAACAGTGACAAAGCAGCCATTACAGATTTTCACAAAAACACACAGGTTCATAGAATCATAGAATGGTTTGGGTTGGAAGGGACCTTCAGCTAGTTCCAACCACTGTGCCATGTGCAAGGATGCCACTCACTAGGTCAGGTTGCTCAGGGGGCTTCATCCAGCTAGGACTTGAACACGTCAATGAATGGCATATCCACAACTTCTCTGGGCAACCTGTTCCAGTGCATCACCATGCTCTGAGTAAATAATTCTTTTTAATATCAAATCTAAACCTGTAACCTTGCCGTTTGAAACCACTGTCCCTTGTTCTGTCACACCTCCTCAGATAAAATGCTCCTCTCACTCCTTTTTATAAGCTCCCTTAAGATACTGGAAGGCCACAGTGAGGTCACCCCAGAACTTTCTCCTCTCCAGGCTGAACAACCCCAGTTCTCTCAGTCTGTCCTAATAGGAGAGGTGGTCCAGCCCTCTGAGCATGTTCATCACCCTTCTCTGGACTTGCTAGAGGAGAAAGTTTTGGCCCTCTGAGAAGATTTTTCTCACAGGATATGTATGTTGCTTCTTTCTTACACTACACAATAAAAAGCATTATCTTCTTGCAATATAGAAATCTCAATTTGTTTTTACTACATAATTTAAATGGCATTAGCAAGTTTACATGGTTTGAATAGTGTTTGTTAATATACATCATGGATTTGTCAGGAATAGATTGTTTAAGCTTTCTGGTAGTGGAGTACTTGCTTTGCAAAGTTTATTTTCAGCCTTCTCACATGACAGTACAGTTAGTTAATGGGGGAAGACCATGGCCTCAACACCTACTAGTAGGTGGGACATAATTAGAGACCCAGAGTAAGAGTGGTATGGGTATAACCTAGTAAAATTCATACATGTCATGTTGCTTCAGTGAAATCACAGAGGTGCAAAAACGGGATGTAGTTCAGGAAGGGCTGGCAAATGTTTTCTTTAGAGAGGAATACTCAATTTCGTCATTACAGGATGGAGATTGGTCAGGCCCTACAGTAAAAAAACAAGCAAGCAAGTGGTGGGGTGATCCTCATGAGGCAACATCTCTCTTGTGTGATGCCCAGAAGACAGAAATATGTTCATAAGACACAGAACCATTTTTCTTGTAGACATCCCCAGCAAGGCCTTGGATTTTTCTTAGATGACTGGGCCTCCAAAGGTACTTGTTTTTTGTGTGAGTGAATGTTACCATACTTATCTGGTTATCCTTAAAAGTTTTCTTCCTCAGATACAGTTCCTTTTCATTTTCTCAGTGCCCCAGACCAGGGAGAAAGTTTTGAGCTGCAGTTTATGGTTGGATAAGCACTTTAAAACAAACAAGCACAGGGTGTCAGGGAGGGTGTAAGAGGGAATGCAGACCCCGAGGTTGAGATCAAGGTCACCGAGCACATACATCGTGGAGGAGGATGCCAGTCCCATGGTACTCAGCTCACCTCCAAAGGTAGAAGACAACCCTTTGTAAGAGGCTGTGGAGAGGGACGTGTTTTCATACAGCTTCCTCTTTGCTTCACAGAACAATGGCTAAGGGCTTGTGCTGTTCAGGGTGGAAATGGAGAAAACTGGCTTGGTAAGAATAAATCTCTGTTGGAATTCAAATATTAGCTGGCTTTTCTGTTTGAAGCATCTTAATGGTTACTCTGAGGTTCCTAAATGAGAGGCTTTGTTTTTTTGAGGATCTGAGGAGTTTTTAATGGCAGTCTTCTGTATTGCTTTTTCAAAAGAGGTTTTCTAGTTTAGTTAGGAAGTGATCCTGGGAATCATTTTATTCCCTTAGTACAGGAAGTTACAGTGTGTAATTAAGATGTTCCACTGTAACTTTGCAGCTTATAAATAATAATAAAGGTTAACTGAATTGGATTATTCCAAGATCTAGATTGGACATGATGTGCATAGTACCAATTCCAGCTGCATAAAGGCTGGTCTGATTTTTCTGAGCCTCATGTTGCTCTTAATAGACTTCTAAATTTTGAAGTCCAGAAGCTTAAAATAGTAAGCTCAATTCTGCTGAGAATGAAGAAGCTGATCTTACGGTTTACAGTGCAGAACTGGAGACAGGGAATTTTAACCCCCTTAAGAATCCTGTGTGTGGGCTGTTATTTACTATTGCACTTTAGTTTGCTGATCTGTAAAAAGAAAGTGAGATATAAAAAAACTTGAGTTTCTTGTGTAGAAAACACTGTTTGCACTGTTTGTATTTGCACCGATTTCTTTTAGAATAGATACACCAAAAAAAAAGGTGTAATTAGCCTTGCTTGTTTACGTGGTTCTCTGTGGGAGGCTGTGCCTTTTGTGCTGCAAGAGGGGAAAAAAAGAGACTTCTACCTATGAAAGTTGCTTTACAGCAGCTGATCCTGTTAAGTGATGTAGGTAGCTTAGGAGCAAAGATTAAAAGTATGAGTATACCAGTAAGATTCTATTCAAAGTCTTTAGAAGTAAATGAAAAAAGGTAGTTTTGATCTCTTTGGAGAGTTTAAACTCTGTAGGAGGAGCAATATGAGGAAAGAAGTTAAAGCCTGTAAAGAAATAAAAGCACTAGCTCTAATAGAGAAAATAAAGGAAAGGAAGCTTTGTATGGTAGCAAAACTTGCCTGGCTCTCCAGAAATGAATTTTGAAGGTTTAAAAGCATTCAGAATTAAGAGAAAATTCTTAATTCCAGCAGTGTTACAAACAGCTGCAGTCAGCAATTTAAGTATTTACCACAGCTGTTGTGAAAGCCTTTCTAGGGGTTCATCAATTACCAAGTCAAGCAACCTGGTTATGGACAAATAGTTTAGTATTCCACAGTCTCTAGGTCTTGAAACATATTATTGTTGTTGTTATTATTATTAATATTAATAACATATAATAACATTTAATAACATATTATTAGTTTACATTCTTTCCTGGAAAATGGAGGTGTAAATTAATTTAAGATTTTTTTTTCCTTTTAAGTAACTCACCCACCCTCTGACACCCACAATCCATTGGGCAAAAAGTAAAGATTTTAAAACTAGTATCAGTGTAGTTTTGTGTACCATCTCTACCTTCTCTATTTATTCCTAACCATTCTGACATTCTTAAACTACTACTTATTTCTTATCATAGTGGTTTGTGGGTTTTTTCTCCATCAGCCTGTGGGAAACCTCCTGACAAACCTGCCTTTTCAGTGTTTGGAAGAAGGATTAATTTCTTTCCTGCGGGAATGCAGAAACNAGATACACCAAAAAAAAGGTGTAATTAGCCTTGCTTGTTTACGTGGTTCTCTGTGGGAGGCTGTGCCTTTTGTGCTGCAAGAGGGGAAAAAAAGAGACTTCTACCTATGAAAGTTGCTTTACAGCAGCTGATCCTGTTAAGTGATGTAGGTAGCTTAGGAGCAAAGATTAAAAGTATGAGTATACCAGTAAGATTCTATTCAAAGTCTTTAGAAGTAAATGAAAAAAGGTAGTTTTGATCTCTTTGGAGAGTTTAAACTCTGTAGGAGGAGCAATATGAGGAAAGAAGTTAAAGCCTGTAAAGAAATAAAAGCACTAGCTCTAATAGAGAAAATAAAGGAAAGGAAGCTTTGTATGGTAGCAAAACTTGCCTGGCTCTCCAGAAATGAATTTTGAAGGTTTAAAAGCATTCAGAATTAAGAGAAAATTCTTAATTCCAGCAGTGTTACAAACAGCTGCAGTCAGCAATTTAAGTATTTACCACAGCTGTTGTGAAAGCCTTTCTAGGGGTTCATCAATTACCAAGTCAAGCAACCTGGTTATGGACAAATAGTTTAGTATTCCACAGTCTCTAGGTCTTGAAACATATTATTGTTGTTGTTATTATTATTAATATTAATAACATATAATAACATTTAATAACATATTATTAGTTTACATTCTTTCCTGGAAAATGGAGGTGTAAATTAATTTAAGATTTTTTTTTCCTTTTAAGTAACTCACCCACCCTCTGACACCCACAATCCATTGGGCAAAAAGTAAAGATTTTAAAACTAGTATCAGTGTAGTTTTGTGTACCATCTCTACCTTCTCTATTTATTCCTAACCATTCTGACATTCTTAAACTACTACTTATTTCTTATCATAGTGGTTTGTGGGTTTTTTCTCCATCAGCCTGTGGGAAACCTCCTGACAAACCTGCCTTTTCAGTGTTTGGAAGAAGGATTAATTTCTTTCCTGCGGGAATGCAGAAACAGCAGTGGTAAGTTCCTCCATTATCCTGGCTGGTAACTGTCCCTGCTTTCTGTTTCAGGTTCTCCTTGATGAACTTTCATCCACTAAATATTGGGTATCCATGCATGTCTCAGATCATAGTGGATTTCATTATCGCCAGTTCTTACTCAACTCCTTGATAGGCAGAACTGTGACTGACAGTAACACACTGGTAAATGAGCAAAGCCCTAACCTTCAGAAGGAGGAGGAGAGTGCAGGGACAGAAGCTGCCTGTGCAGAGGAGCAGAGTGTGGATCTCCCCCGCCATTTAGAGGAAGAGATGGAGCTCTGCACTGAACTGATTGATAATTACCCAGGGCATGAAACCTTGTGGTGTCATAGGTAAGAGGATTTGGTCAAAAGAGTTTCCTTCTGATTTGTCCATTGTTCTTTGCCTGATATTTCCAAGCAAATGGTTGTTCTGATTTTTAAAAGTAGCACTCAGTAAAGGATTTTTAAGCTACCATATCTTAAGCCTTTGGAAAACATTCAAGAGCATAATCAGAACTATTACAGGAAAAAATTGATTTGGCTTAATTATCTTATTGATATAAGCTCTGCTTCTCCCTGTAGTTTGTGCAAGAAATGCAAGATATTGTTAGTGAGCAGTCTCACACTTAAAATGCTTAAAGGGCAAACGATGAGAAAAAGTTAGACAGAAAATAGAGTGGCTGCAGAAAACCTCTGCTTTGCTAGCTGGTTGCAGATTTGCCAAAGTGACACTGAGCCCTTTTTTGTAGAGTATGAGCAGTGACAGCAGATTTTGTGTTTGGGGGGGAATCTGGTGGGATGGCAAATGACTTGAAGCAGCAGTAACAGCAGGTTATTTTCAGTGTGTGACTTCTTTCTTTTTTTTTTTTTTTTCTTTCCTTTTCCTTTGAAGAAGGTATGTGTTCTACCTTCAACAGCACCTGAGCAACAAACTTCCTCTTCTGAGTGCAGTGGTGTCATCTGCAGATAGCAGTGATGAAACTCTGAATAATTCCCACCACAGTCCTGCAACAAGTCACATGGCACAAGCTATGGATGTTGATGGTTTGAATGAATCCAGCAGCAAACAAGGTTATACACAAGAAACAAAGCGGCTGAAGCGTGCTCCTATGCAGGACTCTCTTGGTCCAGAAATGGAATATCGATTCATTGATAAAGTGCTATCAACTTGTAGGGATGTGGACCAAGCCAGGTTTGCTACTGCTTATAGGAAATGGTTAGTTACGTTTTTAGGTCAGTGAAGGAAGTGTTTAAAGCTTTCAGGGTTCTTCTCTTAGTGCAATATTCTCTTTTCAGACACAAATGCATGTCTTGGTTGCAAGCGTTAGCCAGCCCTGTGTTTTTCTCTCTTTGATGGTCAGTTCTAAAATTCAAATTCAGAGTAGGAGTCTGTAATTTTATTAAAAAACTGGTGTACCTTTTTATTTAGCAAATGCAGTTTGTTCCTTAATCTTTTTAAGAAGTCACTCTGTCAGCTTCCTACTACTACATTTTCTTTTTAAATTCTGGGTTAACTCTGAATAATTTGGCCTTTTTTTTTTTTTTTTTTTTAAAAAAAAGACATGAAACAAAAAGAGTTTGAAATGTTTGTGAAACAGTGTCTGAAAAAAGAATGGAAGAAGCTCTTAGTAACTGCTAAACCTGTTTCCAGGTTGTTCCTCTTTACTATATGGCACCGTGCTAATACCTTATTGGATCCAGACTGTATTCGGTGAGCACTATTAATTTTGTATTGGCAGCCTTTGGTAGGATGCCAGACTACAGTGTTTCTTTCTCCAGGCTCCAGTAGCAGTATTTGAGCCATCATGCCTTTTACTGTGTTAACTGGGTTTTTTGCTTGCTTATTAGTTGTTACGTTGGCATGATAGGAAAGTCTGTGGAGCTGAAATCCTGACACAGGAAAACGTGACAGACAATAGTTCAGATCCGTGCTCACACACAATCAGAGCTGTATTTGGAAATACTTTTCTTAAAATAGACTACTTTACCTTCATTTCTTACTTGGTGTTTATTTATTTTATTTCAGCAATCCAGAATTAGTCACACTTGATAACATTTCTGAATGTATTAAGTACACTACAGTATCTCAGTCTCCTAAATCACACATTAGTAACTTGTACTTAACCAAGACCATACAAATCCAGTATTTGATGGAGTAAAAAGTAACTCTTCTGACTGGGCATTGAGACTTTACAGATTTTAAAAAAAAGTGACAGCAAGAGAGAGCTCTCTCTTCTCTTTTGTTCTTTGAGCGTCAGTCTTTGGGGGGTTTTTAGGTTTTTTTACTCTTCCTTAAGAGCTCTTCTTCAACCACACATCTCTGTTTACATAACCATAAATTTTAAGGGAATTTGAAATTCAATATGAATGGTGCGTTTTGTCATTTCCTTAGAACTTGTCTGTGTAAGGGATTTTTTACACTAGCAGAATTGTACTGATCCAAAGACCCCGGGGAAACATTCTAAAGCTGTAGAAGTCTGTACAATGACAACATTGTCTCTTTTAGAAACCATCTATTCACTGAGGGGATTCTAGTTTCAAGTTAGTGTCTTCATCAGAATTGTTGTACATATCTCCTGCCCAATATGCCTCTTCACCATGATAAAGTTTCAAGATGCTGTTTCTGTTGCACAGAGAGAGAAACAATGAGCGCAGAAAAACACTGGTAGCCTGTCTAAAGGTATAATTTCAAATGAAAAAAGGCACTTGAAATATGAAATTCCAGCACTTTCTAAATGTTTTCATGAGTGGGGTTTACTCTTGCAGTTCAAACTGGAAAGAGACCACCTATAGTCTTTGAGAGTATGTTCATGACTCAATTCAAACACAGAGTAGCTAATGAAGATATTTCTAAATGTGTACAGTCTCCTGTTTACTTAGGTAAGACTGATCTTGACTTGAGCATCTCTCTGTGTCAAAGTTTTGTCTCAGAGGGCATCCACACCTGCCTCTGTAGCTAGGGATGTTTGGTCATTTGTTCTGAGGTGCTCCAGGAGATGCTGTCTCAGTTGATGGTTGTGGTTGCAGAAGAGCATAATTGTTGTCTGAAGGAGGTGTGGGAATGTCTTGAGAGGATAATTTTGTCATAAGATGTTGCCTGGGTGATCACTGACAAATGGGTAGGTTCAGGTACAACTGGAGTCTGAACTTAAGAACTTAACTTGCGCAAGAGCTTCTGCCCATCTCAGAGAACTAGATATTTATTGAGTATGGATGATACATTACAGTATAAAACCTGGGTCAGCTTGATTAAAAATATCCCATTAATTAACAGTGTCCCATTAATGACTAGTATGAACCTGAAAAGTGTGACATCAGGTGTTAGGAATCACGTTCTTGGTCCTAAATTACTTAGTACTGTAGTTGTGTGTTCTGTTTGCCTTGACAAAAATTATCTGTTTATGAGAAAAATACTAGTGATAGGAGCAGCCTTGAAAGTGGGAACAAGAAATATTTCTTCAACTATGGAAAGGAAGAGATGCTCTCTTCTTGCACTGGAATGATCGAGGCTTCTGCAGGAAAATACTAATATAAGACTGACTTGAAACCTATTTTATATTTCTTCCAGACTATAATCTGGTGTCTTACTTGGCTTTCTTAGAACTGTACTGTGGAAATTCTATGCTACTGAATTTGACAATCTTTCCACGAAAAACATTTAAGCAGGTGCCCTCATAATACATGCCTAAGTTCCTATTTATGTCAGCACAAATGATGCATTCTTTCAGGAAGACAAGATTTGGTCCTATGGTACTGAACAGAATTGCATTGAATTTTAATACTTGGAAAATGTTCTGAGAACTCTGATTAGAGATGGTGCTGATATTTTTACTTTTGCAAAACACTGATGGCTGTAGTGTAACTCTTAAAAGTGAGTTTTTAAAGTCTGTGCCTGATGGAAATACTCTCCCACACTCTTTTGTAAATCGAGTAAGAATAGTCTTGTTTAGAAATGTTTGCAGACCAGACTCTGCCACACAAAAAAAATAAATACTAACAGTAAAACTGAAACAAGTCATATTTTTTTTGCTTTGAAATAAATGCGAGCAATAAACAGTTAAATTTGAGCTTTAATTTTTTTCATGGTAGCAATGTAAGTTAGATGAAAGAGGAAAATAATACCTAAATTGCTTCAAGCTATGGATGACCTGAAATGATAGAAGAGATACTGGTAACAAATTGCATTAAGCTCAAAACTGATGCGTAGTTCTGGAACTATGGTCTTTGCAACATACCTGTCTGGCCCTTTGGTAGTACTGCAGAGTCCCATCTGGGCACTGCTTGAAAAACAAGAGAAGTGGCTTCAGGCCATTGGTAGTTAACACACATAAAGATTACCACACATGGCTGCTGTAAGTAAGCTGTTTCAGCTCTTCTGTGTTTTGGAGATCAGAGACTAAAAATGTAGTCAGTGAACGTTCTTGGGGAGAAAATGTCCAACAGAAGCTGCAGAACACAAGGGTCTCTGAAGTTCCCTCAAAGATAAAATCAAACTTTGTACATCTGTAAACATCTTCACAGAACGTTCAGCATCTTTCCGGATTTTGTCTTACACTGTAGTATGTGTCATTTGAATTGAAGCACATTCTTTTTGTTCACCGGATTAGTCTGTAGGATTTTTTCTGTGTTAGGAACAAAGGGTTTTGAGGAACAAATGTAATTTAAAATTACAGAAATTGCAATAGCAGGAATCACATTTTTAAGGCGTTGAACTCTTGAGCTGCTAAATACATTAACTGTTATTTCAATGACATTTGGTTTGTGTGTTACAGTCACTGGAGAAACATACGCAGCATTAAAGATAGCTGCAATAACAAACCTGTATGAAGTAATTGGAACGCATTGCTGTAGCTGCTCTGATTAATATTTGTTAACCTATTAATGTCTGCATATTTGTGTTTTATTGACTTCTCACATATTCTTCATACCACAAAATCCGTGTGTCATTTAAATAGGGGATAAAGTAAATGGTCTGTTTATACTATTTGATTAATTGCCATATAGGTTTTGGCTTAAGACAAATAAGCAAAGTGAGAAAACTTAGATTTCTGTCTTACAATCAAAAGTTCTGGCATTTCCAGTTTTGTGTTAGTGCTGCTTAATTAGAATGTGTAACTAGACTTTATGGCTGGGAGTGAGGCTTTTTCCTAAGTAGTTAATTAATGAATTTTTAAAACAGTACTGTATAATATTGATGAATAGAAACAACAGGTTTTGGAAGGTTTTGTCTGCATAGCCAGATTTAACAAAGCATACTTTTTTAGAATAACATATAATAGAATGAGCAAAATGTGACTACCAGAGAATAATTTGTGAGTCTGTAGAGATTTAATGGTTGAATTTTTTGACGAGGTTGTTCGCTTAGTTTTATTTTACCTTCTGTGAGGGAGGAGTGCTGTTTGGGGTTTTTTTTTCAGTGTAGTAGGAAGTGAACCATTGCACTTACATTATGGAGGAAAACACCCACAACTGCTGAATTGTATCTTCTAGGACAATTTTGGAAAAAGCAGTGAAATGACACATAGATGTGACTTCTAAATGCATCTCTGTCTTGCAATTGGTGAGGTATTTACAATTAGATTCTTACTGTTTTTATCAGTGTCAGATGAAAAGGGTATAACTCACCTATTCTCAAATGCACTTAACATTCAAGTTAGTTTCAAAGGAAGTTCATTGTCCCTGTCTAAGATAATCTTTCCTCTTTTTTTTCCCCCATATGCTCAGAAATGTGTTTTCTTCTCAACCTCTTCTCTGTTCTTCCAACCAGCAAAGAAGAATGTAGCAAAGCATTGGTGAGGTGGCCTAATTTTGTGTTTATGTAACTAACTACCTCCCAAGAAGTACTTTAACTGATGTCCTTAAGTGGAGTTCATCAGGCTCAGTTTTTTCAAAACCTCATGCTAGCCGTATATTCTCTGTCAGACGTGAAAAACAGGAGCTTTATGAAGCCATCTAGTTTCCCAGGGAGAGTTTGAAG
>VXBX01001613.1:28665-39470 GCA_013400415.1 Scytalopus superciliaris
TAATTTTTTTCTTCTCCTAGTAGTAAATGAACTTAAAAAAAAAAAAAAAAGAGCACTCTTACAGTCCTAACTATTCTATGCAGATGTCTTCCAAAATTTACAGGTACAATTTTAGTGGTGGTGGTTGGTAGATAGATTTTTTTTCACTTATTTATCAGCAGACTTGTTTTTATATGTATTAGTGACAAAATGGACTAAGCACTGTTGTAAGTTATTGTATTTCTGTAGAAAATGGAAAATAGTGTAAAATTGTTTTTGTTAAATGTTGGCAGTTTATAAATAAACTTTTCATCTCCTTAAAACCCTCTGTTTTCTGACAACATATTGGACTCCAATTTCTTTGTTTACCAACAGAGATCCTTCCTAATTATTGTTACTCTCTTTTCAGTGATAAGCTGTCTTTAACAGGAACTGAATCTTGTGAATTAAGTGATGGCAGGAGACTTACTTTTGGTTCTTTTAAACATGAATAGTTAAACCCTTTTTAAATGCTTTTCTAGATCTTTGTTTAAGCCTAGTTTCTGAAAGGATGCAGATGAACAGCAGCTCTTCTGCTGCTCAGAAAGTTCTTGTTGGAAACAGACAGCTGGCTATACTGCCTAGAGTTGCAGAACTTGGAGAGATGATTGATGCTTATCTTTCTGTAATTTTTTTAAGTTTCACCATGGTATTCTGTGACTTGTCTTTTTTAAAATCTGGAAATCAACTGGAATAGTTTATGCCAGTTTTTCCAGGTTCCATAGCATTTCTGTGCTGTTATAATTGAAGGGGAAACATTTTACAGATCTTAAAAGCCAGTAGTTGCCCTCTTGTGTTCAAAAAATGTGTTTTGATTCATATTAAAGATAGATGTAATATGAAAGCATGGTACTTTGATTCCAGTTGACTGCCTTTAGAACTTAAGTTTTGCTGGATAAATTTTGTGACACTACCTGAAGAAGAATCCTCAAGTGACCCCTAATCTGAACTGGATGAAAAGATAGTTGAGGTATGCTTTTTATTTGTGTAAACTTTCTAATTATGCAAATAGTTATACATTGACAACTGGATCCATAGCGTTGATGGTTTAGATCTGCAGTTAAGCTTCTGAAATAGTATTCTACTTCATGCATAATTCTGTGACTTGGTTTATGAAAAGTTCATTTTTTGTCAAGACTGACTTACATATTAAAACCTCTATCATAGACTTGAGTTACTAAATCAGTTTCCAGTCCTTGTATATCAGGGCACTCAGTAGCTCTATAAAGAACTTTCATTCCAGGCTGTTACTCAAATAATTCTGAGGTTCATTTAAATAGTATATGAATAAATATTAATATAAAAAAAATATTGAAATATCAGAGTGTGTGGTTGAGGTTGGATTTTTAGTATCTAAGCAATGGCACTGGGTTATTTCAGCGTAACAGCATATGTAAAAACTCTTTCAATACAGTTACAAGAATTTTGAATTTTATATATTTTACAGGGCATTACTGGAATTATAGGTCCCATAGTTCTCAAGTTTACTTCAGTGTTACTTGTCATCCTGATATCTTGTTCAGATATACATGCAAAGAAAAGAAAGCTATGTCTGCATGGTCATTATCTTCTACTTGCACTTTGTAATAATTATTTGCTCTCTGATACAGTGCTTCAAGTCTTCCACTGTTTTGTAGTTCCACTAAATCTTAAATCTTCCTCAGCTACTAATATGCAAATGAACCTCTAGAACTCCTTTGCTGGATGCCAGAAGGCAGTGGTGGCACTGTCTGGTTTTCCAGAAGTGTTGAGTATGTGACTGTTGACTCTTCAGTCTGTTTAGTGTTGCCACACTTCTGAAAAGCAAGCCACGGATTCACCACTTCCTTTGTAACTGAACACTTGAAGTGCCTTTGAGAACTGCTTTTCTGCAGTATCTGGTAAAGATGTAAATAAAGAAAAGAAGTGGAAATGTCAAGAAGTATCAGTAGAGAGAGGTAAGTTCATGGGACACAGCATGAATGGAAGCACGACAGAAGCAGTTTAATTTTTTGGCTGAGTCTTGCTACGACCTGCATGAGCTATGTCTGACATGCAGGTGTTGACAAGATAGGAAAGCAGCTTCCAGGCAGTCTTTAGAGGGCAAGTGTTTTTCAGATTTTGAAGTGGAGTGTTCACAAAGGGAAGTGGGAAGTTTTCTATTTAATGTGAAACCTTCTTTTTCTTTTTTTTAATCTTGAATATACTGTCAACTCTGACATACCCTGCAGTATCAGGTTTTTGGTTTTTTTTTGCCAGAGTACCCCTTCTGATATCTCAAATAAGAATAAGAACTCGTGGAGTTTCTAAGGTCTCACTTTTGTGTTTAAACAGAAGTATTAATCTGCCTGGCACCTGTGTCTGATTGGGAAAAATGAAGTTGCACTTAGTGGTTTCCATGGCAATCAGTGATTACTAAGAGTGGAGTTAAACAGAAGACAGGAAGACAGTGATCAGTCTGGTCATTATCATTATCCATTCTAAAGCTACATGCTCACATCTTTAAACACATGCAGGCATGAAGCAAAGTAAAACTGTAAGGTATCCCAGTTCTGTAGTGTCACTTCAGGTTTACCATGTCCATGTATGCATGTTACGCTGTGCGAGAGACAACTGTTTTTAGCCAGGGAGGTTTAGCAGAACTGAAACGAGTCAGTGAAGCCATGAAAATTTAGTAGCCACTGGCTTCATTAGCAAAGTAGTGGCTTCACTATTGAAGGACAATGGCTTTTTTCTGACAAAAAAGGAATTGGGAACCATCTCCACGCATAACCGCTGTCTTTTGTACAGTCTAATTGTTTTGCAAGAGACTGGCCCCTTTTGTACTTCTTGCTGTCTTATCACTGTCTACCAGTACCTCCCAGTCCTAGTTACAGTGGGCAGGACCAGTTTATCACTGTGTGGGTGTAACCAAAACTGCATTCTACACCCTGTGTAATTTCTGATGAACTGCTAACAATGGATCATTTGCAGCAGCTGCCCAGGGCACACCTGACCCCTCAGGCTACAGGCTGGGTGTTTAAGAACATTATGAGATAAGAAAGGTTTCCTGTCTTCACACCAGTGACTGAGATGTTATAACTCCCCTCAGGGGAGTCATTAGCATCTTCACACCCAGCCTGAGGGGTCGTGTCCGCTAATGGGCCATCAGGGATTCCAAAAATATACCATGATTTACCTCACAGAGTAAATCACCCATGGTGAAACTCCTTGCCCTGGGGGAGGTGCTGGGCATTCCCACCCTAACCTGAGCATATATAATCTTGGGGTTCAGGGATTTCTAGTACCAGTCGTGGGATCCAGAGGAGAACCAGAACCTCAACAGGACTGCAACTACCACTCTGCCACATAACCAGAATGCAACCATCATCCTCATCAACACGTTTTCCTTTCCTTTTCCTGTACTGGGGGACACACACCATGTGGTACTCAGCACAGGGGAAGGAACACCATTCTGTTCATGTCCTAGGGTGCTGGTTTATACCTCTGTTTTTTGTGGATTAGAACCAATTTTTCTCTGTATCACTGTATTTATTGTAATCTTTTTAGTAAGTTGTAACTGACTTGTAATCTCTTGAGTTGGGTTAATTTCTCCTGCTGGTTTACTTTTAAACCAGCACACTTCCCATCCTCACTCCTGCACGTCCTTCATCAGTCTGCACAGCTATACCAGCCCCCTTGTACATCCCAGACACTCGGGCTTGCATCCTCATCAGTTGCAATTTTCTGATTTGCCTGTGGTTTCTTAATAACCCATCAATTAGTGTGACTGATGGGGTCTGTTTCTTTGCCTCTGTTCATCTGTTGGGTTTGTGTCTCCTTGTGCTCTTGTTTGTGTCTTCCCCTTTACTTGTTACACCCTTTGGTATCTGAAAGGTCCTTCACCAGATACCCATATGGGAGCAGAGACTTTCTCCTTTTATATACCCTTGCAGAAACGGGTTTGCCTGTCAGGAAAGCTGAAAACCTTGCTTCACTGTGGGTTTTTTATCCCATGTCAGCTTTATTCTTTACTTTCTGAAGCCTTTTCAGTTTGACGGGAAATGTAAAATCTTTCAAAAGGTCCTAAAATGAATAGATTTATTGGTTCCTACAGTCCAGTGAAACAGCCCATTCAATTTTGTAGTGCTTGACTTGAATTAATACAGAAATTAAAATTTTCTTCCAGCTGCTCATGGGATTTGAGCAGTAGTTGCAGTTTTCCCTGTGAGATAGTGCAACCACAAAACCAAGGGGAAAACTGCAACTACTGCTTGAATTGAGGAATCAAGAGAGGAGAGTGGGTGGCAGAGGTGAGAAGTAGTTTCTTGAGGACTGTAATGAGGATGGAAAGGGAACAATATGAAATATAAATTCCCTTTCTGTCTTGAAAGACTTCAGGTTTTCTCGGTCAGCAATAGGTGGGTGACAGCAGGTTAAAAACAGGAATGCAGACTTAAATGCTTATTGATACATGGCAGGTCAAAGCTGACTGCACTGAGTGATATTTAGGAATATGAAAATTACCTGGGAAAATGGCAGTTCTTTGCTATCCCTGCTAGCAGAACTAACCACTGCAAACCTACCGGCTTGGGTGTTAAACTGTCAGATGATCTGGAGAAAGTAGCACTGTAATAACGTGTTTGATGGCTCTGGACATTGAGGAAGGAGAAGGGAAGGTGCCTATCTCCATCCCTCTCTGATTAGAGGTTTCCACAAGGGAAGCAGAAATAAAAATCATATCTTTCTTTAAATCTGGAGGGCAGAGAAGGGGATGAGGAGAAGCCTACTGAATATACACAGAAAATAAGCCACCCCAATGGAGAGTAATCACACAGCACACGAGACCTGCTTTACCACTGCATGGAATGGGCAGATGGACCTGCTCGTCAGGAAACCTCAAGCCTGATATGTCCCTTTTGTAAGGGGTGAAAGCTACTTCTTGCTTCTGGGAGTCTGACTATGTCAGTGAAGTTTTACCTTCCTACATCTCCCTGTATGGTAACTAGTTTGCAAGACATGATCATACTTCTTTTTATCTCCAGTTTTTATTTTCTGAATCAGTGAATATATTTGTTTGGGTTATTTTCTGCAGAACCAAATGTCTGATAGGCAGAATAAGGGCATGTCCCCATTCAGGCCAAGAAGACAAGCATGTTTAAATCTGATACATAAATTAACATTAACATACAGTTAAATATGCTAAGCAGTATGTTGTGGTACAAAACAGGAGGCATTGCTGTTGTTTCATTTTGATGAACCTGTAGAAGGACAGGATTTTATCTGTGCCTTTGTATTTCACATCTGACTGCTGTGACTTTTGTTCTGAAGTCATGTTGTGTTGTGAAAGGGCTTGTTAACTAAAAAGAAGATGATTAACGACCAAAGGTAATGGGAAGAGAGAAAGGAAACAAAGCTTTTTGGCCTTCTAGTTGTTGATCTTGAGAGTGCCAGCACTTATAATAATTAATGTTTTGATAATCAACACTGATCAACAGTGCGGTGGCTGGCATCTCTGTCCCCAGGGAATCCACAGTCTGTTTACTTCATATTGGAATGAATGGGACTTCAATATTGGTATTTCATGAATAGGTTTTGATATTTTTATTAGCAACAGTGAACTTAGCTGTTAGCACTTTAATTCTGTATTTTGTAGTTTTCTCTGTTTTCCTCTGAAATAAAGCAATACTGCCTGTGCTGTATATAGAGTTTATTAATACACAAAAGCTAAATTTGGTGGAATCAGCCTGGGAGCATTTGCCTCAATGGTGCAACTGGGAGCTCACGATCCTGCCCTCCTCCTGATCCTGCAGGGTTCTGCTGACTGGCCCCTTGGAGGAGCAGCTCTGTGCTGTGCTTGTGTTTGCAGTGCAGCAAAGCAGCCCAGGCACCCTCCTCATCCTCAGGGAGACAGTGGCCAGCTTTCCCAGGTGCTGGTTTGGGCTGGGGCTGCATGGGGTGCTGGGAGTAGACACAGCCGGGACGGCACAATAGAACATTATGCTTAGTATATGACAGCAGTAGCTTTTGTTAATTTGATTGTCTGACTACATAGGGTCCTACAAGGGAAATACGATATTCCACTGCACAATCAGCTGGTTTTTAAGGTTTATTTGTCGGAGTGATGGGTCCAGTGCTTCTACTCTAAGGGATCTACATGCCTGCCTACAAGTAAAGGAAGGATTCCCTATCCTTGGTATGTGCCCTATACAGACCATGACAGTGAGTTCTGTAGTATCATACTCTGCCAAACGTATATTCCCTTTGCATTTAGCAAGACTACATTTTCCCAGGAATGCAGGTATAGTAACCATGGAATCCCAAAGTTCTCCAGTAGAAAACAAGCAGATTGCAGTCACAATGCTGTTCTTGGGAACGTAAAATGTGGTCATCCTGCTATCTTTATTCCACGTTGTTTTAGCCCTAAATATTGCCTCTTCCTTCCTTTTTATACGTCTACCTATATGTATAACCCAACTGGTATCAGTGCAAGATAAGGCAGATCATTCCCTCACCCTGCTGTGCACTTGCCCACTAGAGGGAGAGAAGGACAGTGAAGGGGGACATCTCCTTCTCTTTTCATGGCCCCTTTTCTGTTGACTTGAGGATGATCCACTGTCCTCCCTTGTTGGCCTTGAGGGGGAGACAGAAGACTCATCTTCCACAGGGTCATTTGCACTCTCTCCAAAGAGACTTTTGTAATCATCAATCCCACCCTCTGGCTCACAGTGCTTGTATTCCAAATACCTCTGTCCTACTGAACGTGCTGAACAACACTGGTTGAGACTTCCTATTCCCTCTCTCAGATTTTCTCCCTCCAAAGTTAAAACAAATTAATACCACATTCTCTCTGCTACTCTGGGTGATCTTTCAAAGCAAAACACATCACCATAAAGCACTTTATCCCATTTTCCTTTCTTTCACAAAAACAAAATCAACTACAACATGGTATTATAGTTTAATGAACAATTTGCTGGGCATTTCTCACCATCATTTAGTTTATATTAGGGCTACCACTGACTGTAATTGCTAGTCCTTCCACCTGGGGGTCCTCCTATTTCTTTCCAGCATGCCAAAATACATCCTAAGGAACTTACACTGACCTCTTGTTTTCCCTGCTGCTGTCCCATTCTTACATCACTTTGCCTTTCTCTGGCCATACCCCTTGTAGAATAAAGGAAACACAAAACCAGGCTCCCACTCACTTCATATGCAATTGTACATCTCAGTTCTGTCAATCTCACTCTGTCCATTCATACCAGTTGCTTCATCCTTTAGTGGCCACTTTGCTCAGGGAAGAGTGGAAGGGCAGCATGGGACTCTGCACTCACTTCATGCCTGTTTGCATGCCTCAATCACACAGCACGACACAAAACACCAGCTTTTAATTACTTTCAGTTTTCTGTTTTGTCTACGGGTTCCATTAGCCCTGAAACATAGTGGCTTTATATAAAGAAATTAGTGAGTAATTCTAGAGCTTCTTATTCTGTGAACCTGGGACTCTCCCTCTGTAAGATGTTACAGCAAATAATACTTAGAGGTATTACCCCAGTGTCTTGTCATGCCTTTTCAATCTGACAATGGAAACAAAAGTAGGTGTTACTTTCTTGGGTATCCCACTGTCATAAAAATCTACACTCTGTACAAATTATACACAACAACACAGGGTGACACTCTTCACAATATGGACACCAATGAGGGAGGCTCACATCTACTCCTTCATTGAGTTCCATGGACTATTAAAAATCTAATGTTAAACACTGGAATAGAATAGTACCCAAATTCATTTGCTGTGTTCTGAGTATATGATCAGTGCAATCAATAAATATCTGCCACTAAGAGTTCCAATTTAAGGTAATACCCTTCACAAAAGCAGTTGCCTTTACATGTGCAATTGCTTTTGCAAGTGCAGCTGCAATCAACCCCTAAGTCTAAGTTCCCTATAGCTATCCCAAGTTCCCAAAGCTGATTAACATGCTTTTCCTGCCAACAAGGTACAGAAATCATAAAAATTCTAGGAGAGCAACTACTACACTTAGGACATGAATAGGGGCAATTTTGTTTGCTGTCAGCTGTGATACTGACAAATTGAGAGTTTGAGGCATTAACAAGTGGCCAACAAACCCCAGGATCTAGCCCACACAGTGGCTGAGGGGTAGAAGTCCCCTGCCAATCTGCCTGAATCACCTTTACAAAACCTTTCACTACCAGTTTCCAAAAACACCCTCAGTGCTTAATAGATACCAAATTAATACTACACAGATAATACAAAAAAACAATTTACCACATCCAAATATCCAATATTTGCTCATTCAACATACACACGGGATCCCCATGGAGAGTTTGAAACAAACCCAAAGACAATAAATCACCAAACTTAAAATAATTGCAATCCCAAATCCAAGTCCAAAATCCAGCCGCAAAGGTAAACCCAAAAACGTGTCCTTTTCTTTCCAGACCCTCTTGGCCTGAGGAATCTGGTAGGGCATTGGTGGGACCCTAACCCACAATCAAAGCCCTTGTGACCCTCTGGTGGGACTTGAATCCACAGTCAGAAGGTACGGCTCCTGTTACCTGCTAGCAAGCTGGAGCAGTGTAACACCAGCATATGACACCAACATATGACTCCTAAAACCTGAGGGAAAATGGGTAAAAAGCTGCTTTGGAATTTGCATACCTTGTACAGGGTCATGTCCACTTCCATGAAGATCCAGTAGAGCCCAGGGAGCCTCACTGGAGAAATGTCCTGGGGGTGCCCAGAGGGTCCCTGGTTCTGGAGGGTCTCACAGCTGAGTGGAGCCCGTCCTGCCTGGCTCATCAAATTGATTCAAGGGAATACACTACACAATATACACTGTATATTAAAACACACCATTATTCAGCTGGGACACACGAAGGGGTTAACACCTTCATATATATGTCTAACGTGTCAAAATTTGAGGGGTTTTTATGTCCTGAAACAAACAAGTGCTGAATTTATCTGTCCCATACATCCTTCGCAGGTCCATACAAAGTTTGATTTGTGGTTATCTTATCTAACTATACATTCAGTTCTCTATTTTCTGTACCTGCTATTACACAGTTGTCACAAAGAGTATTATCATTTCAAGCAACTACCCCACCACCTATCCATCAGCCCTTTGTAAAGTCTTTGATTATCACTGCCACATGCTGAAGTGCTGCTTTCCAGGTTTTATCTTACCCTGTCATTTGGGGAGCGTTCCTGCTTGTGAGCGGTTGCATTTTGCGAAGTCACACACCTGCTAAGTTCTGAAGGTTATGCTGACATAGCCATGCCTTAGGCCCTGGCCATAGATCTTTACCTCCCTGGTTTCACAGGCACTGACCCTGCCAAGTCCTGTGCTTCTTCCAGCCTTGCAAACCACCTGCCACTGCTGTCGTCTTCAAATCAGGCTTTAAACTTGCTTACAAACTCCTGCTGAGACAGTTCTGAAACTGTGCTGTAATGTAAAGATGAGCTGCAGATGAAGCAAAATCACACACTCCAGTACTCCTCTTTTAACATATTCCCCCTATGAAGATGGATCTGGATTTATTGACTATTTAGTATATGGTACTTCAGACAAATAAATGCTTCAAACAATAACTAGTGATACACTCTCCCCTCAGACTAGAAAAGAGACAATCTGTTTTTACAGGATGTACCTGGGCAGGATAAAATAATTGCAATCCAACAGAATTGAAGGTTTCTATTCTAATATATAGGATGCTTGTTCCAAAGTCTGGCCAATGAGGTGATGCAAATCATCAGGAAAAAAAAAATAAATATTTGCAGTACTCCTCATTAAACTTTTTGGGAGCAGTGACTAGTGTTTGAAACAGTACTTAAAAGACTTAAAACGGTACTGAATCTCAATTAATGAGAGGCTATCTTGTGAATGTGTATGATGGACTGAAATGTTAATGTCTTAAATATTGTCAAAATCATAGAAAGCCTTCTTGACAAACTGCAAGGCAGCAACTGCCTGTCTGTGACCACCAAAGCACTCCCCTTCCCCAGTATTCCTGACTAGAATTTGGACTGTGAGGGGCAACTTGAGATAACAAAGCTCAAGAAAGAGGAATGTATCTGTGTTAAGAATCCATCCTAGCACCCTAGCTGAGCTCAGCCAGTGGCAGCAGAGAAGGGGTTTGGGTGTGTGATGGCAAAAGCTCTCCACCTGAAACCAAGGGAGCAACCCCCTCCCTCCAGGAAGACCATGTACACACAGGACATTCATGTGAAAGGCAGATGAGAAGGGGTCATAAATCATCAAAGACCTCCAAAGCACGCCCTGACTCCCCCCCAACTCTTCCCTGAGGCCTTCCACCAGCAGAGGACTGCAACAAATCCAGAGCCTGTCTCAAGAGACTGCAAAGGTTCCCATGCCCAGGGGAAGTGCCTGGCATGTTCTGAACATATATTAGCCCATTGGACTCTATGTTTTGTGGCACCCTCACCACCAAGAAGACCAGAAGAATTGGACTGATGGACAATGGGTTCCAGAGTGGTGATACATTTTCTACTTCATCTCTCTCTGTCTTCCCTACCCCCACCCCCCACCTTTTTTCTATTTCTTTCTCTTTCTCTGTCTTACATTTACTGTTAAGTAAAATGCATACTATTGACATTGGCATATGGTCTCATTTGCACCTTAATTTGGGCAGAGGCATTTCTAATAATTTTAATGCCCAGATCATAACAATATGTCATAAGATATAATCAGAGATAAGGGAGAAGTATTTAGTGAATAAAGTCCTTGAGCTTTTCTAGTACTACCTTAAAAACTACACTTATCTAAGTGATAATGACAAGCATCTAGGTTGCA
>VXBX01001613.1:46259-86588 GCA_013400415.1 Scytalopus superciliaris
CAGCCTCCCCATCCCCAGCCTCCCCGCGGGGAGGATGCTCTCCATCCCCGGGCTGAGGGGGAGGTGACATCTGCTATCATCACGGTCTAGTTTCAGGAAAGGGAAGGCGTCTCGGTCTTTTCTTCCCGGAAAAGCCTTTTCGGTAGCCGCGATTGCCTGAATCACAGTCGCGGTCAGTGCGGCCGAATGTGCCACGTCTGCTTTCTGCAAGGATCAGTGTTAACAGGAGCAATTTGCCGAGACTTGCCATCATAAACCTGCCTTTTAAGAGAGGTGGAACCGTGGGCCTAGGCTGGAAAGCTGCAATATCTTTTTGCTTTCCGCTCTTGTGGATTTTTTGGGCTGTGGAGCTGCAGTTTGCTTTAGAGAGTGCACTGCAGATCTGGCTGTTTTCAGAGCTGCCGAGGAGCTGGAAGGCAGAGATGTTTGCCTGACTCTGCATATATTAAGAGTGAGCTAATGTGGGTGTAGGGCAGATCAGCCATGTAGTGTTTTTCTTGCCTTTGACGTGCGTCATATTACACCACGAGCCGGTAAGAGGACACCCGGGTGGCTGCAGGTTTGTGCCTGCTGTGCAGCCGCGGCCAGGGGGAATGCATCGGTGCTGGTGCAAACACTGGGGTCAGTGCTCACCGACCAGCCCTGCGGAACAGCCCGGTCAGGGCACTCCAGGCTCTGCTGCATTGCTGTTAAATCTGGACCAGCTGCACCTGCCTTTGCAGCCCGTGTCAGAAACGAGCACGTGATGCCTGCTCTTCCCAGGCACTGATGGTGACATAGAACGTGTTCGTTCCTTTTTGTACTGTCAGACCAAAAGTGAGGTGTATGTTAGCCTTTTGCCCTAACGCTGTGGGAAGAAGGGGCAGGGTAGTCTGCCCAGAAGTGTTGTTCAGGAGTGAAGGAGAACAGTGGTTGCTGAATTAAGGGCATTTGTGCATATTTGTGCTGAAATATTCAGTGCTCATTAAGTAATAATGGAAGATCACGGGAAACTGCGAAAGCAGTGCGTTTAGTGTTTTATTGCGCCTTGGATGGATGCTGTGGATGCTTAATGAGTGAAATGTAAACCTGTGTGAAAGACAGCTTGCCTTCCTTGGAAAATGGGATCTGAGATTGAGGTATCGATGAGCTTTAAGGCCAAACTGATTTCTACAAAGTTAATGGTGGTTCAAGGTTGGCTGTGCACGATGAATCATGTATTTCATTGGTCTGTTTTTTTGGACATTTCTGGTTGCAGCTTGAAAGATACTTTTACCTTGCATTAATATCTTCCCTTAAAATAGCAAATTTTCTGGCTGCTCTGCTGTCTTTTAACAGATGCGAAGCCAGCCTTTTGGAAGGCTATCAAAATAAAGATTAGCCCTTTAGTTACTAAATGTAGGAATGCCGGGAAGGTTATTTGGTGCATTTCAGTAGATAGAAAAGACAATTTTGGTGTGTGAAGAGGGAGAGACACCAAAGCTTTTTAACGTAGCCCTTTTTGGTTAATATAAAATCCTTTTCACATTTTCTTGAGTTGTTAATTTAATTTTCAGTCATTTGTTTATGGTAAGTTTGGAATTCCTTACGTGCTGGGAAGAGTATAACTGCATTCCAATTTTTTTATTTTATTAAAACTGCCTTCATGTGTTTAACACATTGAAACTATCATTTATTTAAAACATGGGAGCTGATGGTTTCAAAGAGATTTTTGTGATGCCGGATGTGGTACCATGGTGGATGCCAAAGCTGAAAATCTTGTTGTCCATCATGCCCTTATTGTTTTGGGTCAGGGAAAGTGGGTGTGGATTTTTGAAGATACAAACATCTTGATCTGAATGGATCTGTATTACTCTATATGAATGTAAGCACTCCATAATGCTTTGAATTCAGGGACTACTAATTTGAAGGTTAAAGTCTCTGTCATCTAAATAGCAACCAGAAACCCGAATTCTTTGCATATGAGATCTGAATGGATTTTAACTGAACCAGGAATTGGCTTCTGACTTGCCTGATACCATTTTAAGCCACAGTCATATGCAGTGCTTACATTCTTAAGCTTAAAAAGCCTTCAGTATTAGGATTGTATGCATCTTTGAAATGTACTTAACATTTCTTTTTATAAGCAGTGCTTACTGACACTAGAGCTGGCATAAAAGTCATGAGGGTACAAAGAAATGGAATCCCCAGCTGCTTGTTTTGTTTTTAACAGGTCAGTGTGGGTAGGCATTTGCATGGGTTTTGTTGTTTGGCTTTAACTTGTGTCAGTGTGTGGTAATGTTTATGCCAAACAAAATCAGGAAAAACTAATCTTAAATACAGAAAAGGTGGCTAGGCAAATAAACACCATGATGGTTCTGTGATGTCGCAGCATGTTTGTGACTTCAGGGTTGGTATCCAAAACTAAGGATCACGTTAAAAAAAAAAAAAATTGTAAAATGAGCTTCAGAGTCTTCAAACAGATAAAATGAAGGAAAAATTAAGCAGAGAGCTAAAACTTTTTACTCAAATCTCATGGCCTAGATATTTCAGACCAGATTCAGCATTCTTTCCCTTGGCAAATGCGTTGTCAGTTATTTATTGGTCATAGCTGCTCTGGATTTACATGAGATTATGAATTAAAACAATCAGACCTTTTCTCTCATGCTCAGAAAAGAAAAAGATAATTAAACAATATTAGAGATACTTCAGATAGTTTAATACATGTCATCTATAGGCAATGCAGCTTGATTAATTAAAGCTTAGCTTTGAACAAGATCCTATTACCATACATTTAAGTGAAGCCTTGATGTCCAGTAATGCATTTTTAAATGTGTTTTTGTGGCTTCATGGAAGGTGAAGATTCTTACTTAATGAGAGAGCTAGCAAACAACCTGCTGCTCATTTATTTCTAATAGATGGCCTGTCCTACGTGTTACATAGGGGTTAAAGGTTTCTGAAAAACAGATTGATTGGTTTTGCTTCATAGTAGCGATTGATTCGGTAAGTCAGCTACTAAGAGCAGTGTGATAGTATTTTGCTGTTTTTACTGCACGCATCAGTGTTCTTCTAAAAGGGCTGTGTGTTTGTTGCTTTACTGGCGGGGCCTAGGGAAATGTCTTTATTTGCTGCTTTCACGTATGCAGGCACATGACGATAATGCTTGTCCTAATTCTGAAGAAATAAATCCAGGAGCAGCATAATGGTTACATGACAGCTGTGGATGACAGAGGCCTTAGCTGAAGATACTCTAGGACCATAGGAGAGTGTTTATCCACTCGACCGCTTTCTGCTGGAGACGGTCCATCTTGACATGAGAGGAGGAATGAAGTGCAATTCTGTTTCTAAGGAGATCTGTTTCTACGGAGATGCTGCTAGGAAAGTGGCATCTCACCTGGTCCATCGTGTTTCCTGGGGTGTTTTCTGTCTAACTGCAAATACTTACTAGGAGAAGCTTCAGCAATCCAATAAGCCTGTACAAGTAACTGTGGATGAGCTGTGGGGTTTATATATATCATCAAGAAAACTAGTGAGAGAAATGTATTAGAAATCTTTAAAACAATAAATAGCCTAGGTGAGGTAAACCACACTGGGAGCCTCTGTTCTTCCCATTGCCTAGCAAAAAGGGGAGACATTCTCTGATGTTCAGGCAGTGAAAACAAAAAATTTAGGGTGTTGAAATAAATGTTTTTAGAGATGGACCTTCTCTCTGTGCTGTCTAGCCTGTTTTTGGACTATCTGGTCTATCAATTCTTGCTCATAAGCCAGCAGTTAATCATTACTTGCTCTTTCTTTCTCATGAGCACTTGGTAAAAATTATTCTCCTTTAAAAAATGACAACCTTCGTACCCATCTGATACAAAAGTGAGCATAGGGAGTGAGAGACTTTGTTAAAAGTCTGTGAGTTAATGTGACAACTGAGCAGCACGTCCTTGGGATTTGGGCTGAATCGTTTTAGTGACAATTTCTTGTTTCAACTAATTAAACTTTTCTATACCTCTATGGCACCCTTTTTTTGCATCAGGAGCATAATTGCTGAATTTCATTTTCAAACTTTCAATTCTAAAAGATGAGCACAGGGCAGGAGAACACCACGACAGCAGACTCAGGGAGTCTACAAAACTTGGTCATCTTGGCCAAAATCATTTGAGCAACTACATGACATTAACTCACTGTTGCTTTATTTTTTCCATTTAGGGGATGTATTTCAGGTGAAGAACTGCCTTTCTGTACATATATGGTTAAGGTAGTTCATCAGTATCTTGGAGATATAGGTTTGGTGCCGTGTATTGCTTTAGTTAAATAATTTTATTTCTCTGCAAGTATTTTCACTTTTGTACATAAGGTTTCTGATAATTTCTCATGGTCATTCAAATTTTTTTTTAAAAGAAACGTACTTTTCTCAAAACCTGGTGGGTATTTGGGTGGGCAAGAGCTTACAGTCTGGGTAAAAAAAGAGTTCCTTTAAACAAAAGGAGGAGGAAAAAATAAGAGCATAGTGGAAGATTTAAGACATACATGGATATGACTTTGTTTTCCTAACACATGTTTAAGTTCTATTTGTGGATTTAAAAATTTTTATTTATTTATTCTGATACGTGAATTGCAGTTCTTGCCAACAGTGTTACTGTTACCATGAATTTATGTAGTGTCGGTTCTGATGGGACTTTGATCATGTTTGAAATTTTGATAATTTGGAAATCTCAGATGTAACACTTTAAATAGATTTAAATAAGGAAAAGGATTTTTGAAAAAGCAGTTGAGAGTAATACCTGAAAAGGCTCCTTCTGAAGCCATGTGAGGAATCACAGGGTAAAAGCTCTTTCTCTAGGTCTTTCCCAGGCTAACATCAGCAGAATGCTTTAACTAACACTCTTCAAATCCAAAGAAGAGGCAAACCCAGTACATCTTAGGAGGGTGGGTACTGCCTTCCCTGTTGGAAGAGGAAATCCGTATGTTTTGTATGATGTGTGTGGGGAGGGTTTTTTCCTTCTCTTTTCTTAACAGCTTTCTCATTCCAGCTTTTTTATGATCACAGAGTAACTGGAATTGGAAAGGATTCCTGGATGCCATCTGATCTAAGCTCTGCTCCAGCCATGTGACTGAAACAGGGGCTGCACATGCTGTGTTTGCAGCTCTTGGCTTAGCCAAGGCATGAAGCTCTGAAGGGAAATGCTGTGCCTCTCATGGGTGTCAAACACCAGTGCATGCAGAAGGCTTTGCTTACTGTCCCAGTGGGAGGGGACACAGCTGCTGGAGATAAACCTTCCGCCGACCTGCCCTCCTCATCCTCTCTGGGCAAGTCACCATGCAGAAGGCTACTTGCTTTGCTGCTGGACTTGGTGTGATGGGAGTGCTGGGGGGAAGAGATGTACTGTGTGAGGGAAATGGTGATCTTCTGATGGAGGCTGGTTTTTAAGTCTGTCCTACCATTGCCCTTCCCCTCAGGAAAGGACTGAAATGCAGGTATATTTGCTGTATTAGGCAATTCGGCGACCTGACAATCTAAATTTTTTGTTAATTGAATTTTTAAGATGGTCAAGATGGATGAAATTATTGCCCAGAAGTTTGGAAAACTTTTTTGTGTTGAATTACGTTGCAACAGTTTCAAAATCAGAGCACTATTTTTAAGAAATGAAAGAATCATTCAGCATCATTCCTAATAGCTATGTGCAGTGCAGTTACTTTGAACTTAATGAGAAAATCTCTCCCAGTTAACACTGTGTTGAGCTGACAGAAATTTGTATTAAATAAAAGAGTGTGCAAGACCAGCCTAAAGCTCTGTAATTCCATTGCATTTTCAGTAGACATTTTACATAACCTTTCCACAAACTTCTTGTATGTTTCTGATATTCATAGCTATTATCTCTTTCATTTCAGAGTGATAAATAAGGATGAACTTAGGTTCTGCTTTTGCTTAAGAATTGTTATCCCTTGCTGGTAAATGAATAATGTAATCCACTTAGGAGATTGCCACAACATCATTCAGATTTTGGCTGCCTATTTTTATTTCATAACAATGAGAAAATCCCAAAGTCCCCAAAAACTTCCTTGTGCAGGATCATGCTAGGGCTGCAAGACACATGGCAAGAGGTGTTAGAGCTCAATGCCTTGGCAAGGAGCTGGGCATCAGTCCAAGGGGACAGTGCCATACTTCGTAATATTGGCTCTGTGTAAGCTTCAGCATCCAGGCTTTAGACTTTCAACTACAGCCTTATGATAATTATTTTGACTGCTTAGCCCTAGTTTAAGGTCTTGTCCAAGTCAGGCAGTTTTAATGGATTGTATTTAAGTGCGGCACCCTTTGGCCCGCACTGATTTTGGAATCAACAATTTTAGTTGCAGTTAAAGTTGAGTATGGACTTAAGACACCCCCACATATCTTTGTATTTCTTTACCTACGAAAACTGTAAAGACTGAATGTCATTATTTCAGCTTTGGTCAAGCTGCTTTTGAATAGGAATTTAAAGGCTACATAAAACGCGTTTATATTTAAGGACTTACTAAATGCTTTGATCTACAATACATCAAAACATATTTTGGATTAAAATCTAACTACATTATGAAAAAGAACTAGTATTTCTAGTTAGCTGCTGACTTAGTTATTTCTTGTTTTGGAGCCATGATAACCCAGCCTCTTGAAAAAAAAAATTGTCTCAATGACGTCTGAATAAGTAAGCTGGAAAGAGAAGAATACATTGCTTAGGATGTATAACTGCCTATATAACTGCTTGTTTTAGGTAAAAAGTAGTCTCAGTAATATATCAGGGGACTCTTTGGGTTAATTGGTTGTCACAGGTGACATGGAGCATCCCCTGCTGTCTTCTGTTAATGTGGTTGTGACAGTGCCTGTGTCACTGAGACCCTGTTGTTAGCTGTCATTGACCAGGAATAACAAAAACCTTTCCTAGAGGAGTTTTGGTTCTTTGTCAGACCCTCCCTTGGGATAAACTGCCTCCTAATAGCAAACATAAGTGGTTTGAACTGAATGTCGGAGTGGAAATACAGTTACATGAAAAGTAAATACTAAAAGCACAGTTGTAGCCTTTATACACTTATCATTCATGCAGTAAATTTGCAAAAAAAAGTAGTTAGATTCTCTGCTCCGAAACTGATTGATTTTTGGTGATTCTCTAGGAATTAAAAATGTGAACAACCTTTTTGTGCATTTTTGTATATCACATTCCTGGTGTTCAAATTCATGTTATTGAAGATACTTTTCTTCAGCCTCTTTATCCATGAAGCTAGTGACTATAGGTTCAAATACACCTTTTTTAATTCCAGTATATAACTATTGAAACCTGAGCCGTTCACAACTCAGTTTTGATCTGCAATGTTAAAAGTCTGTGTTATGGTCTTGTAAGCAGTGGCATCCACAGACACTGTGGTGCAAGTTCATATATGTACATCAGATAGTCTCTGGATAGCAGCACAAACAGCAGTAAGGTAAAAGTTCCTTTTTTCATTAAGAAACAAAACTTCTTTGTTTTGAAAAGAAAGATTTTTTTTTCAGCTGCCAGCCCAAGAGCCTTGTGTTTTCAAATGTCAGTGTGTAAAACAGAGATTTTTGGGCCACTGGACACTGGGAACACTGAGGGTTGTGTGTGCTACCTTTCTAAGTGTCTTACATCTGAAACCAAATGGTGAAATAACTGGGAAGGAATTCTCAGTGTGGGGTTGACTAATTCAGAGCTTCTTGTCATGCAGGGAAGAGGAAGATATTTTTTCAGGAGTTAAAATACTTCTAAAGTCAGTATGAAGGTTCAGTAATCATATGAACTGTGAAGACTAAAGGACAGTACACAAAAACCCCTGCTATTCCTATGTTTTTATAATCTGTGCTTCCTTTATGATGCTTACTATATCAAAAAATCAGACCATGCTCCTTAACACCTAACCTCCTCCATCTAGGTGCAAATCCTCAGTCACTTTATTTACTCTGCCTGTTGTAGACTTTACCTCTTTCCAGTGTATGACAGGAATCCTGTGGCTTCATGGCTTTTAGCAACATCTCACACAATTAAGTACCATCGTGTAGTAGTGTGCAAACCATTGTGGCCTCCTTTTTGTGTTGGCTTTTCAGATGTGGTGAGATACTGAATAGTGGGTGTGATCCGGATAAAATTCACTACCTTAGTGGCTCAGAGAAGACCCTAATGAAGTCTGTGGGTAGATTTCGTTGGTCTTCACCTGCCAGCTGTGGGGGCTCATGCTCGGATGGCAAGACACTGTTGCAAATGCAGAGTCATCACATCTCTGCAGGATGAAGCAGTGTGCTGTGAAGTCACCTATTTGTACTTAGTGTGAACAGCATATAAGACCTGGCTGAAGTGCCTGTGGGTTTTAGGAAGGAGTGCTTGCAGAGGAGAGTTGCTCATATGAGGAACAAGTCTGTTCTGCAGATTAATTGGAAAACCACTTGTTTTTCAGTGGTGCCACTTGAGTTGCTCCATTCTTGGTGCTGGTCTGTCCGGCAGCATCAGTCAACAGGAAATGCGTGTGCATAATGTGGGGAACAGGGGAAAGAGGGGAGTCTAGTTAATTTGTTGGTGTGGTGGGTTTTTGTTTGTTTGTTTGTTTGTTTGTTTGTTTGTTTGTTTTTTCCTCTAAGAAGACAAATTGGGATGTTCAAAGTGCAGAAAGATACTGGTTGCCTCTTACAGCAGTGTCAATGGAGCTTGCTTGAGGTTGGTGGCAGGACTCGATTATTTACAAAAAGATTCAAATTTAACTGAGACTTTCAGTAGTGCATAGTTCTGTGCTCACTCTGGTGAAACATCCTGAAGCCTTGCAAGCACTGTGACAGTACAGCTTTGTGAATGGTTTCAAGTTCAAGCCCAAACTTCGCCATTATTTTGGGTTGAAGTGATTGGTACAGTGCTTATACTTTGGTAGGGAAGTAATTGCCAACAAAGAGTTTTCCATGTTGGTGCCTGTCATTGCTCTTTAAGTGTTGCATCTCGTTTGGAGGAGAGGAGTGGGGAGGGGAAGAGATTTGTGTAATTGGAGCATCCATCTGGTGTATTTTGATGTCGCAGCCTGTTAGTGGGTTGTTGCTTGCTATACCTAACAAGGACTTAATATATAAAAAGCACCTGCTGTTGCACCTGGATTGCATATTCAGACTGCTATAATTTCTGAAGTCTTGTTTATTCTTGCACGTTTGTTTGTTAACAGAATCTTTTGAAAACACTTGAAGATCCAGCGACCACAGCTGTTTAAGAACAACATTCATGAAATAAGAACCTTTTTTACCATGAGGAAGGAATCCTCCAAAAGATCTCCCATGCTTTGATTATCCAAAGAGCAAATCTTCTGGCTGCAGTCCTGCCTAAACAGAAAACATATGGATCAATAGGGGTGTAAATCTGGTAGCTGTTTTCTGCTGAAGAGAGACTAATGCTTTAGAAGTTTAGTGTTTTGTTCTGTTGCTCATCAGCTGTGATAGGCTTTCCCCGCAGGGAGTAGTTTCTGAATTCTCTTGTAGAGGCTCCCTGGTCTGTTCTTGGTGATGTCTAGAGCTTAGTAAGTAAGCACTGACACAGAGAACTGATGAGATTTTTTACATATTCACTTGTGAGGTGACGTTTGAGTGTCAGAAGCAAACATGGAGTGAAAACAGAGCAATTTCAGTGTGTGTTTTATGAGATGGTGGTGGTATGGTTGCCAGTTTTCATCTGGGGACTCAGGGTAGTACCACTGCTTTTCTTTTTGTTTCCAGGATTATCTTTACCATCACAGTGTCAGCCCTAGGTACCTCAGAGAAAACCTTCCCGTATGCTACTTACAGTTTTATTTTTCCTGTCCCTAAGTGTAGCATGTGAAGATTGAATTCCTCCCTGTAAGCCATAGCATTGTCATCCTTCAGCTCCATCTGCAAGTGCAGGCACTTGTGTCAAGGTCCTTGTGGAATGTAATCTCATGCACACATTTTATTTTGCATCTGGTGTATATCTGTTTATCCATGTGTATTGTTTTGCTGTGGGTACTTTGTATTTTAAATGCCTCTGAATTGTGTGCAGTGGGGATAAAATGCTCTCCCTTTTCCCTCCCATCTGTATCTGCTTTATAAGTAATGCCATAATGTTTTCTCTTTGTTCTTCTTTGTCCTGAGAGGGCTTATTCTTCTGCCTCTAAATGTAGCCCCATTCATGACCTCCCAGTACGTGTGACGTATTTCCCAAGAAAAATGATGTAGTAGTGGATTTTTATCTGCAGGGATTCACGGTTAGAAAAGCAGCCTTTGCAAAGGATCTGGTCAACCTGTGTTGGACACATAGGGAGAGAATTGAGTGAGTTTGTGTGTGGGTGTGCATTTAATCTAAACCCATAGTTTTCAGGGAAACCGCCCCACCCCTCCTCCAACTTTAGCTCCTGAAAGTTATTGGGCAGTTATAGACTGGGTTAATGGGAGTACCTTAGAACTCAAAAATTGACAGATATATAAGCATTGTGAACACAGAAACAGCTTCACAGTCCGCAGCTTGGGGCCTGTGGCCCACAGCATCTAAATAAATTATCATCTCTTTATGCTGAAGCCTTGCCAGTGAGTGGTGACTATCCTGCGTAGCTGTGACACTTCAGACTCAATGAAAGTCTTTACATTTTCTGTGGCCTGAATTTATGGTTGAGGAAAGGAATTTTTCTCAATTTTACATTTGCTTCTTTTTATTAATGCTGAATATATTGGTGGGATGGTATCTGTATGTATATGACTAAAGGTGCTCAGTGAACTACACAAATAGAAGACCTCGTTGTGACAGACATGGATACAGTTTCTCTTGTTATCATCTGCATGTCAAGTATATGACACTTCTGTAGTGTTTGGTTAGCAAATGCTGTTGTTGCTGCTGTGATTGTACACTGCTTTATATGAGGGTTTCTGTGGTTTCATCATCTCCTAAGGAACAAATGCATTCCTGGATTATTTCTTTCTCCATTTTACATGGTAAACCTTATATTGTCAAAAAAAGAATTTTTTTTCTTTTCTTTTGGTTCAGCTCTTGAGATATGACAGGAGTCCAAGGTTAATGGTTTTTAATGTCTCTTGTGAAGAAGAGATTTTCCTCTGCAAATTTTTACCTCTTGAAGAAAAATAGCAAGGAGTACAGGAACGGAGTTGAGGGCAATGTTAGAATCTTGATGGCATGTTTCCAGTGGTGGAGCATAACTTGCTATTGAAGCTCTTTGCTTTAAAAGAACTTACAAACTTTTGATCTCTGTCTTAGTTTTGTGTCTCTTACAGCTTGGGTTGTTTGGCTTAAACAAATAACACAAGGATGTTTACAGGGTAGGAAAGATTCTAACAACTGGAGAGGGCTGAAATGTTGTCTCCCTTTTGTTAATAAAGGGGAATCATCTTCCCCCCTAAGCAAAAAAGCCCCAGAAGCAGTAGGAAACAAAGCTATGTATGGTAAGGAGGACTTAACTGTGAATTATATGGTGAGATACAGCAAAACTGTGCGTTGGAAAAAAATATGTCAACACTGATGTCTACCAGACTGTGAAATAGTCTCCCAAGGAGTAAGGGAAGATTCATTTTTGGAGAAGTGAATACTCAGTGGTGCAAGGGCTTCAATGATAGTGTAGGGAGCAATCCTCACCTTAAACAGTCGCTTCCCAGGGTGAATTCATCCTTGAAAATGATTTAAGCAGCTTTTGTTTTCTTCTCTTGTTTGTCACCAGATGTAGTTTTCAAAATAGTTCTGTTCCATGAGAACAATTTGGTGATGGGGTAAATTATTTTGGACTTTAGCTTTGCCTGTGAGCTGCATTCCATGACTCTTTTAGTGGTCAGCTTCTTCAGGTTGGTATTTCATGTTTGAGTAGAATACAGTAAAGGAAGGTCGGGTGGTCATAGTGCAATTGCATATGGTCGTGCTTTGTAGCAATTTTTTTTGTTCCTTTCCAGTTGATCAGAATGCTTCTAACAAGTGTGGCCTATTCCAATGGGTGTGCTATGTCATTCCAGACATTTACTACTGCAATTCATACTATTTGCTTTCTTCCCTCAAAAAATACAGGGAAAGTAAAACCTGTGGAAAAACCAGCTTTAATTTGTAAGGGTCAGATAGTTGCACAGTGAGTGGCAGAGAGAGTGAGAGAGTGCAATAAGGTGCTGAGTAAAAAGAGATTAAAACAAAAACAGTAATACTGTGCAAATACCCTCAATGAAACAATGTCAATCATGTGAAGGGGGTTAATTAATTTTTTTGGAAGTGATAAAACAGAGATGGGTGTTTCAGAGTTAAAGGTGTTGGAATAAATAATTGTAATTGTTGGGAGAAAGTGTAATAGTAATGCTATATTAGCAGAAGCACTGCTAGAGAATATGTTTGGAAAGTAATTCATGGGATTAGGGTGTTCATATAGATCAACAAAAAGTCTTTGAGGTCCTGATTTTTCTTCCAGAAAATGTAATTTCCAGCTGAAGTGTCTTTAACTGCCACAACTGCCTATCAAAAGAAGGTGCTATGTGTTTGTACGCAAACCTTTTTTTATGAAAAGATGAAGTAGATATGATTGCAAGGTGCCTTGAGCTATTTCAGAACATTTCTCCTTGCTTCCCCACAGGAGGTTCAAGCACTGCTGCTGTAGCCCTTTTGAGAGCTGTCTGAAATTCCATTAATTTGACAGACCTTTCCAGATCTTTAAAACTGGAACAATGGTGAAGTAGCATGGAGAAGGTCGTGTGGTTCCCGTAGGTGTGTGCCACTTGTGGGCTGCTGCCTCTGTCACGGTGACCCAACAGGCGGCTGCAGCTGTGGCTGCTGGTGTGGAACGGAGAAATTACGGGCTGTGCTGGTGCCACGCTTGTCAGTCGTGCCTGATGACTGCTCTACTCCTCCTGTGCTGCCTGAGGAGCTTGAGGAGTGTGAAGGTACACCAGAATATCTGCCAGGGAGCTGTCAACTTTTGGTTTTGGTTCTAAATTTGGTAATAAATTACTGATGTTGTTGTTGCTGCGTATGAAATCGTGATTGGAAGTCATTGAGAGTGGTGGAATGGTAGGGCAGCTCAAGCGCAGGGTTTGTGACTTCAGGAAACCTACTAATAACATTGTATTTTCAGCAAATACAAAATATGTAATTAAACAACTACTGCCTGATGCCTGGGGCTTATTATTAACGCATTTCGCAGTCTTCCATGACTTTTTGTTAAATTCACTGAAGCTTGTGCAAAGCTTTAGGTTGAACGTGTATTATGTGAAAAGTGCTACAAATACCTGGAAAATATGTTCTCTTTGTTTCTTTCCTGTGTAGGGCAACAAAAAAAAACCAATGGAGGTGACATTGCTGCTTCAGTGTTGACCAAGGGTAGAAGTAATGAACTGATAATCCTTTTTGTGTGGGAGATTACCTTTGTTATTTAAAGTAGCACTCAGTTTATTTTGATAGGAGTTATTACATTTCAGGTTTCTGTTTACATTTTCACTAACTGCTTGCTCTAGAATAGCTTCTGGTAAAGCCCTGTAAAGATGTTTTCTGAGCAATGAATAGCCTAGCTGAGTGTGGCATTGTGGAAGCCCTGGATAACAGCTGAAGCTGGGTTTTTTAGCCTCAACATACAAAATCTCTGAGGTGGAAATTAGTGAGAGTGAAAGGTATTATCAGCAGCAAGCTTTCTGAGCTTAGCTTTTTCTTACCTAAGTTGGATTTTCTTCCTGGGGATCCCAGGATTGCAAATGCTTAGATATTTGAAGAAGTAGGAAATACAAATGTCTGAGAGTCTCAAAAGATTTTTTGACGTAGCAGGTCTCACTGATCTGCTTGTAGCAAAACTTGCCACGTCCCAAACAATGATTTTCGCTTCTTCCAGGAATGTAGAAGAAGCAGGGTTTTTAATGAGGAAAAAATAATCTAGAGGCATCTGATTTAACTATCTATAGTTTTGCTCTAATCTGGCAGTAACACAAAACTGGATTCAATTTTGTGGAGTTATATTTATTTAGAATAAACTGGATGTCTCTCCTTACTATTTAATACCTGTATTTGTTACTGTTAATGTCAAAGGCTTACTTGGAAACTGAGGTGAGGTGGTACTGAGGCGTTGTTAACATCTCTGGAGGATATGCCCGTATTCTGTTTGGAAGCAATCTTGCTGTGTGAGTTTCCACATTTTTGCTCTTTGTACCTTTTTTTTTTTTTACCGCTCTCCCCCAAAAACCTGCTTAAGTAATTTTTTACACTTCCCTCCTTGTAAGCTATGTATCTACCAGACACTTTTCAACTTTTTGATGAGCTCAAAAATAAAGCAAAGTTTTTAAAAGTTTGTACACTTGTTTGTAGGTGGGAAAAATACACACCCAAATAAATCTGTAAGACAACAGACATATTTAATAAGTAGACTGGTTCCTAAGTAGTGCTCTTACCCAAATTTTTTTAAAGGCAATTTTACTTTTCTGTCTGTTTTCCTCTTGTTTGTAGTTTTGATTCTGTTCTTGCTGAAAGAATTTGCTTAGTTGGGTTTTTTAATTTGTTTTCATTTGTTTATTTTTAATTGCAAAGAGATCTGTTGGGCAATATAGTAAAAGCAAACAAAACCCACCACCAACTGAACCCTTCACACACAAACCTCAGAAGCAAGTCAATCTGGACTCTGGACAGCTGTTTCAAGGCAATTTTTATGTTAGTAAGGTATTTTTTACAGTGAGCATCTAGAAGTTGTTCTCCTTTAATGTACAGGTTTATGAAGCTTGATGGAATTTAAAACAAACAAACAAAAAATCGTTTCTTACCCAGATCATTTTTATGAGAATATAGATAGGTTGAAAAAAGATTCTAAATCAATAGTTATATCATAGTTTCCATACGAAAGACTGAGGAGTTTTAAATTGCCTTTAACAATAAGGATGCATTTCTTTACGTGATGCACAGAAACTTTCAAAAGCTTTTAATTGCTTTTTGTTTGTTTATTTCTAAGTTTCCATACAATTCAGTCAGTGTTTTTGGCATTAATAAGTATTGTCACACTACCTCGTTTAGGATCCTTCAGTGGTTTGTTCGTAGTGGCTGAATGTATAAGGTAATACAAAACCCAATAAAGAAATCCTGCATGTGCTTTGGGGATGGAACAGGCACAAGTTAGCCTTATTTTGTGGCTATCTTTTTAATTCTGGGAAGTAATAGTTGGATGGGAAAATGACCTTTCAAGGAATTGATATTACTGCATTTCTGTATTTGAGATGTGCTCTTGTGCAGTTACTCTTGTGCTTTGTCTTTTGCTTTCTGTCATAGCTTGCCCTGAGTGTTTGGTCTTGCCAGAACTCATAAAATTTCAATAGGCAAAATTTAGAAGAAATCAGCCGTGGAGTAAAGCCAAGTGGGAACATTATTTATCAAAGCTGTGATTGCTAGGTAGATGAATTCTGTACACAGGGAAGGAGCTGCATTTTGGGTGGTATGATGTTTATACGTTTGTATAGACTCTCATAAAATAAACCCACAGTTAATAAGGTTACAACAGGTGAACAGAGTATCTTCCTGTGTATGACTGGTAATCCCATGAAGTACTTCCTCCCCTGCCCTGGCATCAGCGCCTGGCAGGAGAAGGCAAGGCACTTCTAATCCCTGCCACACTGGTGTAGAGCTGTGTCCACCTCAGGTGTTGTGAGATTTAAAGCCTTTTCAGTATCTTATGTAATTGAAAGCAACAGGCTGTCTGGACTTACTTTCACAGTACAGTTAGTTTATGTTTGGAGATGGTTGAAAGTGAGTTTAGGAAACATAACACAAGAGTAGCTCTCCTAGCTTTTCTCAGGGAATGGGCACAATCCTTTTCACCTTCCCCTGCCAGACACCAAATGGCCTTTCTATATCATGTGCATGTCTCATACAGAACCCTTGTGTGCTACTTGAATGTGGCTTCCTTGTGGCTTTTCCCATGGGAGTAGCTACAGAGATGCAGAGGTCTTCTGGCTGGCATCAGGGCCACTCTGTGAGTGATAGGTCAGTGCGAGGTTTTAAGTACAGACATTAAAGTGCTCCTGTGGGGAAGAGCTTCCCTGAGAGGACCTGGGAGATGTGTCTGGTCCAAAGCCAGGACCGGCAAAATGAAGAGAGTCTGGCATTGGGGGATCTGTGTGATGCGCTAAGACTAGCCATGGGACTGCTATTCCTCAGGGCTTTGGAGAAGAGAACTTTTAAGGAATTACACAAAAACACATGGAACCTGATTTTCGTAAGATTCATATGGATTTCTTAAGTTGTTTTAAGTTTCTGCTCTTCTTGTACTGCTCTACTGCTTTCTTGTCCCACTCCCTGTATCCTTAATACACATCTCCCAAGAAAGCCAGGAAGTTGGTCAAGCAGCCGGAGAGGGTGAGGTTGGTGTCAGGCCAAAGAGCTGCTGAGCTGCTGGCCTGGTCACGCGTGTGGATTGGACTGCCATCTGCTGCTGGACTTCTCACCCTTCCCCTACCGGGACGATGAACTGGGATTACCAGTGAAGCTTTAAGAAAGTGCATTATATGTGAGACTCTTACAAAATAAATTTAAAATTTGCCAGTGGCTAAAAAAGTTAAGGATGAGAAATAAGGATATGTTTAACTGCTTGAAAGTGTTTTCTTTGGATTATCAGTCTAGGAAAGGAGCCTACCTTCCAGGCTGTTTAATCATAGGGTGTTTTTTTCCAGCGTAATGTTATTCGAGGTTATAAATTTTACAAGCTTGAGTGACTCTTGGTTTTCTTTTTGGTAAACAGCAATTGAAAATTAGCAACAGACTATCTTAAATCTTTAATGAAGCTTTAATTATGTTTGCATTTTAGTTTGAGTAATATCAACTTGTTTAATAACATAGCATATACTTCACATATGTTATTGCCTCTCCACAAAACTGCTCATGGACAGATAATTATTTTACTGTTTTTATTTTTTACGTTCATTCTTGCTTGTGGCTTTGGTGAACACTTGTGTTAGTTTGGGTTCTGCATCGCTCTTGAAAAAGTTGATGCTGTGCCAAGTATAGATTTTGAATTCATGTATCTAAAAATAGATTTTAGATGTCTTGATTAAATTTTGTTTTGTAATTCTCAATACTCTAAATGTCATACCATGACTACTTCTTTCTCCCTTTTTACTTTTTTCTTGACTTGAGTAATGATTAATTGAATAAAATATTACTGAAGAAGATTATTAGAATCCTTACCTGGCTGTTCTTCGTTTCAGCACTTGTCATTTTGCAGTTGCAGTGATCTTTCATAAAAAGGTCATGGTGCTAATAGTAATATTTTTATTTGCACAAACAATTGCTTTAGAAGAGATCTAGAACTTTCTGAGAATTAGACTTTTGCTTTTTTGAGCTATTTTTTTGGACATTTTCCCGTAAACGTTTGAAATTATTTTGAGTCCCTGCTGTCATTAGTGGTTGTGCCACTACTGTTGTGCAATAACAGACAATGGGTTATAGAGAGGAAAACTCATCAGTAGAAACAGGTTTGCTAGACAGTAGGCTGGGTTCGTGTATAACCTTTCCACTGCCATAAAACGTAATTTAAGCCGTCAAAATTGATGTATTAGCGTAGCTTAGTGGAAAGGGTTGGCATTAAACTTCTGTTTTGTATTTTGTTTTAGATGTTACTGTCTGAATTGACAGATGATTGAGAGATTCCATGTCCAGATCTGGGCTCCTCACTACAAGAAAGACATTGAGGTGCTGGAGTGTGTGCAGAGAAGGGCAGCAAAGCTGGCAAAGGGTGTGGCAAGTATGTCTGATGAGGAGAGGCTGAGGGAGCTGGGGGTGTTTAGCCTGGAGAAGAGCAGGCTAAGGGGGGCACCTTATCACTCCCTACAGCTACCTGATAGGAGGACATAGCCAGGTGGAGGTCAGCCTCTTCTTCCAGGCCACCAGCGACAGGACAAGAGGAAATGGCCTCAGACGGTGCAAGGGGAGGTTCATGCTGGATATCAGGATGAATTTCTTCACTAGAATAGTGATCAGGCATTGGAAGGCGCTGCCCAGGGAAGTGGTGGAGTCACCATCCTTGGAGGTGTTCCAGAAACAACTGGATGTGGTGGTATTTGGTCAAAGGTTACATTTAATGATCTTGGAGGTCTTTTCCAACCTGCTGATTCTCAGCAGTATGGCAGTAGCTGTGGGTATCTTGCCAGTGTTTTTATCCACTTTGCCGCACAGTTTCTTCATGCAATACCATGTTGTGTTCATTCTGTATGTCTGATTACTCTGATAGACTATGAAAGAACACTGCCATAACAGAAAGTGTGGACTTGCTTTGAGGGCTATTTACGTTTTTGGGAATGGATTGGGGATTTTTGTGGTTGTCATTAGGAGTTTATATGCTAAATTTCAGATTGAATGCTAAGCTTGTTTGGATAGATTTTCATTCAGAAGTTAATTGCTATTAATTCCACCTGAGCAGGAGACATAAAAGTGCGAGACAGTCCCACTCTGTCTTCGCAGGAATAGATAATGATCTGCCATCAAAGTATAGCACCTCCTGCGTTCCTGTTTGATTTGAAGAATGACATGCTGGTTTCTTTGATGCCTTTCTCATGGAATGCTGTTGAGTATTATTCATGAAGGAGAGAGTACTTCATTATATCTCAGAAGTCAGGAATGCCCTTTGGAACATCACACAGTAGCTCAGTAGCAGGGTTCTTACTGCTGCAGTGCAGAAGTAGGTAGGTATGCTACAGTGGGGTTTACTGTCTGAACCTAAACTGAGGCATTTTGTCCCTATTTTCTCACATCTTTCGTAGGTGAAAACTTGTTGGGTTAGTGACGGAAAAAGGCATTTTTAGCCCACTGCTAGTTAGTGAAATTTACTTGTTTGTTCTTCTGTGAAGTGCCTGCATACTAAAGTAAGGGGAGCTTCGTGTTGTTATGGTGAAAAAGTGATTCAGTCTGTAGGAGTTTTAAAACAGGATCCATCACTTTCTGTCACTTTTAGTGTTGTATAGAACTACATGGGCCTTACGTTGGTGCAACACTGTCTTCAGAGCTTGTGAACTGTGGAACAAGGTTAAGTTACTTAAGAGATGTAAGTGTTCTTTATCACCACTGAATCCAGGGGTTTTCATTAAAAGTAAGTTAAAGATGTTAGAATCTAATCATAATAAGTTACTATTTTTTCCTTTTTTAAGAATTTTAAAGATAGGGTTTTATTTTATTAATATATGATTTTATTATTCTGTTGCCTTCTACATTTTTAATTTCACTTCCTAAGGGTGAATTGTACAAACGCTCTGATTTATTTTGGTGATTGATTATTTTGACATGTTTTTTATTTTTTTTCCTCTGGTAAATAGGAGACTTCCTTTTGGTGATATTTTTTTTGTTTTAAATTTAATGTTTTTCTTGTCTTTGGAGAAGGTAAGCCCCTGGTCTCAATGTATTTATTTATTAGTTTCAGTGGCAGTGGGAAGAGTCTGTGAATTCCATGTTATGCTTCCTCTGAGATTCATTTTAATCTCAGCTATAAGACATATTATGCAAACCACAGTGTAATCTCATTAAGATGGAAACCTGTGTCAAGGTGAAATTTGCAAGATTTTGACAGTAGTACTCAATATTTTCATTAGAGGTTTGAAAACTGGAGTTGAGAGTCAGGAGTCCGGGGGAATCCACCAGGGTGTCGGAGGACAAGAAAACAATTGCAGTGAGTCTTCAGAGGGGGAAGGAGTTGCCCTTCAGCAGGTACCAGAGCAAGGTGTGTGGTACAACAGGGAGGGAGCAGCTGGCCATCAACCCCTGTGAAGTGGGGCTTGTTTAGGCCAGTGAAGGGGTGGTCTTTACAGAGTGCTGAAAATACCTGCGGTGAAGAGGCAGCAGACAATCTACGCTTGGTTTGGCAGGACTGGGTATAGCCAACCAGCTTCCACCAAAATGGTGAGGAGTCAGATGAGATGCCATGTAAACTTCACCGGCAGTAAGAACATTGAAACACTCAAATCTGACCAAATAGCCACAGATACTTGGAGGCTTTTGCGAATGGATGAATACACATAGCAGAAATGTCATCAGTGTCATTGATGCTGACTTCAGGGAGAGGAACATTGATGTGTCTTTTTCAGATGGCATTTCAATATACAACTTCGTGATTGCAGAGTTTTTGGTATGCTGTCACAGAACTGCAGTTTGACTGGTTTTGTAGACACGAGTAAAAATAATCCACTGGAAGAAGCTGCTTTTGTTTTTTTTCCCCTCTAACTTGGTATTATATAGGCTCTATTTTCCTTCTTTTCTCACAGCTATACCTTGCTGGTTAGCTCCAGGCAAATTTGGAAGAAGAGACCTCAAAAATAAATAAAACATTAATTTTTAATGAAACTGCAGGTCAGATAATGGGAAAATGCATTGACTTTCTTTTCTGAAAAGAAGACAAACTGAACTCAGCAGTTGCCAGTTGGCCCGGCAGCTGCATACATGGGACAACCACTGCTTATGTAGCTCTGGACTCAAGTCTAGATTGAAGGGGCCCGCCGTGTCCTGCAGGGCATCAGGCAAAGCATCGCCAGCTGGTTGAGGGAGGGTATGCACTGGTGCAGACTCACCTTGGATATTGTGTGCAGTTTTGGTCATGCAATATGAAAAAGAGATCAAGCTATTTGAAAGCACCCAAAGCAGGACCACAGCGATGGTGAAGGGTCTGGAGGGGACGCCTTCTGAGGAGTGGCTGAGGTCTCTTGGTGTGTTCAGCCTGGGGAAGAGGAGACCGAGGGGAGAGCTCATTGCAGTCCGCAAGTTCCTCACAAGGAGAAGTGGAGGGGGAGGCACTGATCTTTTTGCTCTCTTGGCCAGTGACAGAATTCGAGGAAATGGCATGAAACTGAGTCAAGGGAGGTTTAGGTTGGCTATCAGGAAAAGGATCTCCACTCAGAGGGTGGTTGAGCACTGGAACAGTTTTCCCAGGGAAGTTGTCACAGCACTGAGCCTGACAGAGCTCAAGAATGCTCTCAGGCACATGGTATGACTCTTGGGAATGGTCCTGTGCAGGGCCAAGAGTTTAACTCCATGATCCTGATGGGCCCTGTCCAACTCAACATATTCTATGATAATATGATTTTGTTTCTTTTCTGATCAGGATTTCTTCAGGTGTCAGAATTAATTTTGTTGTAATAATAATTGAAGATGGTTTAAAAGACAAAGAATAGCAAGCCACAGGGATTTGAACTTCTTTTGAGTTGTCTGAGCAGCAGAACTGTTTTAATTTATAAAGTGGTAATCCCAAGTGTTCATAGAAAAAGTGCTTCCAACATAATATTCATATATATAATTTTATGACTACTTTTATAGTTCTTGAGTCCATCCGTTCTTTTTTCCTTTTACTGACTAGATTTTATATGTAATCTGTAGCAGGCAAAACTTTGAGAAAATACCAGTGGCTTTGTCTAAATTGTAACCAGTGATTTCCAGTATGTAATTTAGATGCTGAACTGAAATCTTAGAGCATACCCAGGAGGCATCTGTGAATGAGGACTGTTTACAGATCATGGTTTTAGGTGAGAGCTGTAAACACAGTGTAATGGCTGCTTGTTTACTGGTGGCTTAAACCTGTTAATTTGTATTCTGTGTTGAATGCTAGTTGTCTCCTGTGTTAGAAATTGTAAGACATCTGAGCACCCTCTTCACACAGATAATTTAGCTGGAGTGGAAGGAGTCTAGTTTTCTTGCTTTTCAGGTGGATCTGAAATCCCATGAAGCTCAGATGGGCTGATTTGCTCTCTGTCAGAAGCTAAGGCTTCTACTCTTGCCTGTACATGTTAAGTATTTCCACCTGACATGGATCCTGTGTGGTGGGTAGTCTGAGAAGCTTTGACTTAATGGTGGAGCGTGAATTGGATTAGAACGCATTTACACTATGATCTCCGATTATCGATTCTTTCCTGACAGTTTACTTCTTTGCTTTGAATGCAAGTTCTGTGATGCAGTTTAAGAGGGGAGTAGATGTTTACAAATTAATAATGTCAAAGCTACAACTGAAGCCTGCGGTATTAAGTTCTGCAGGCTGATGTTGCTGTTGCTCAGTTTTCCTGGGTGTTTGTCTCTAAAATGAGCTCTACTCTCTCTTTCTGCTTACTGAGTGGTTCTACCTGAGGGATAATGTCCAACAAAATTCCCAGAGGAAGTGAAGAAATTTGAAGGAGATTGGTTTGGTGCAAAATGCTGTCATATACTTGAGAATTGCAATATAGTTTGATTCATTTCACAAATAGAACAGTGAGCCTGAGAGAGCAAAAATGGAAATTGCAAATGCAGGAAGGGAGAGTGAACTGCAGAATGCTGGGTATTAATACAATACACAAATCCATTCTGCTCAGATTCTTATCTGTAGTATTACAGAGGGTCTCGGTATAAATGAATGGGTAATACTATTAGTTTATCTCAGCATTTCTGTGTGTTGAATTTCCATCCAGATTGTACCTTGGCACGTCATGCTGTCTGGTGTGATATAATGTTTTGAGAGCTTTCTGATGGAATGGGAATTAAGTTTCTTTTATAGTGCAAAAGCAAACCAATAATATGCTAAATCAACATGAAGCAAATGAGTGCTAAAAATAAACAATCAGGAATTATTCAAGTACAACTGTTTTTCATCTTTTTTTAGTTCTGGGTGGTTAGTGAAAACAGAGAAGTGATTTATACTGTCTGCATTCCAGAAATGAAGTGTTAGTCTGCAAAGATTTGCATTGCTGTTCTGTCATCTTTTAAAGGCCATGCCAATTAGGAAAGGTCCCTCTGAACTTAAGAAAGGCAAATGTTGCACCCATCCTCAAAAGAAAAGTCTGTAAGGGAGGCTACATTCAGTGTAGCCTCAATTCTGTCCAAGGAAAAATGTTGGAGTGAGCCCTCCTGGAGACAGTCTTGGATTGTGAGGCACGGAGTCAGTCATCAGGGTAGTCAGAAGGGACTGACCAAGGGTAGATCATGTTGTGTTCAACATCTCTCTCAGTGACCCAGAGGAGAGGACAGAAGGCACTCATAAATTTTAGGAAATGGCACCATATTGGGGCAACCAGTAAACACTGGAGGGCAGGGCTGCTGTTCAGAGGGACTGAACAGTCAGCGACCTGATGAAAATTTAAAGGACAAAGGCTGTGCCCCATTCCCAGGGTGGCAGAGCCCCTGGCAATCATACCAGATTGGACAAGAGGTGGTGGAGAGCAGCTCTGCAGTGACCATAACTACTCTGTGCAGCCGTGGTGAGTTTGACTGTGGCTGACTACCAGCTGCCCATCCAGCTGCTTGTGCATTACCTTGCCTCAGTGGAACAAGGGAGAGAATAAGACGAAAAATCTCATGGGTTAAGATAAAGAATAGGAAAATCCCTTATAAAATACTGTCATGAGCAAAACAGAAGTGTCTTGGGGAAAATTAATTCAATTTATTACCCATTTAAAATAGAATATGATGGTAAGAAACAAAACCAAAACTAAACCATTTTTTCCCTGTCCCTTTCTTCTCAGGCTCAACTTCACGCCTCTGTGCATGACTCCTCTCTCTTCTGCCCATGCACTGCAGGGGGGTGGAGGAAGGGGTGGGGGCAGAGGATGTTGTGGTCAATGCATAATATCTCCTCTCTGCTCCTTCTTCTTCCTCACACTGTTCCTCCAGCATCAGATGTCTCCCGTGGGAGACAGTCCTTCGTGAATTGCTCTGTTACAGGGCATGGGGCAGTCCCTGGCCTTTTCTCACAGAGACCAGCTCTGCAGCCTCCCTGCTACCCCAAAACTTGCCATGTAAACCCATTGCGGCCACTTGACTGAAAACAACTTTTTGTGCACCAAAACCTCCACTAGGCAAGGAAACACATGGCATTTCTGCTCAGACTTGCAAGATTGACTGCTGTAGGTGCAGTGTTGGGAGGAGATGATCCACACTGGACCAGTGTCACTCCAAAGGGACTGCAGCTCCCAATAAATCCCAAGCAGGATTCAGTAATCGGAAGACTGTGATAATTGACAATAGGTGAAATGAAGTAAAATTTCCTGAGTCAAGACTGATTTGCCTGCAGCAGTGCCATAGCTGTTGTGTGATGCAACGTCTGAAAAGCAAATTTGTGATATACCTTGAAGTTGCATGTAGTGAAAGTGTTGGTCAGCTTAATGCTGGTCAGTTAAGTGTAAGCTGTGTACAGCTACACTGCATTGCTGTGGCATTTTTGCAAAAATCTAACAAAAATACATTGATTTGAAAAAGGCCACATGAATAATTCCACAGTGTTAGTAAAGTCTGTTATCCAAGTGTCCTATTTCTAGCCATGAGCATTTAGAAAGAGTAAAATCAGAGTGAGTGTGTTAGGATGCTTTCTCAACCTCCCAGCATTTCAAGAACTTCCTCAGTCAGAAGTATCATGCCTCCTCAATCTGGTGTGTCTTCACCAGTTTCCGATGGCTCAGTAAGTCCTTGGATTGTTTTAGCAACAGCTAGCATTGAAGTGTTTTTCGTGCTTCCATTTCCCATTTGAAAGCTGCTGCAGAATGAGCTTGTTATTTCTTGTCTAGATTTTAGTCATGCCTATTTTTCCTTTTACCTTATCATCCCTTGGTTTAACAAGGTTGGTTTGGTTTGTTTTTTTTTTTTTTTTTTTTTTTTTTTTTCCTTTTTTTTTTTTTTTTTAATTCCAGCTTCTGAGGTTTTTATTTTGTTAAGATCAAGTTCAGCTCTTCTAGACTCGTCTTGTATGGAACTAGAAAGCTTGTCCTAGATCCTTCCTCATTGCCTCTGAGCCTCTGTGGTTTCTGACTCTGAGATTCCAGTCTGAATGAGGCCTTATGGTTGTAACTTTGGTTTGCTGCTTGAATTCTAATCTTGATTCCTGGGACCTCCAAACAGAAGCAGTCTTGGGCTACAAAGAGTGATAGAGCCTTCAGTATTGAATGGATGTAGCTATTTCCCTTTGGCTAACACGTAGTGGAATGTATTTACTGCCCTTTTGGCTCATGAGGATGTGTTTACAAGCACTTGTAACTGGTGCCTAGTTCTTGAGCAGTAGATTTCAAGACACACTAGTCTATAGGGCATCAGAAGTATTTTACAATATGCAGAAAACAAGCACTCTAAATAATGAAATCAATGCAATTAAATATTTCATTCCTCTGAGTTGTATCTTTACTTTGATTTTCTTTCCCTTTTAGGTTTTCATATTTCATGAAGTCTTTTGCAAATTCTGTGCTTCTCTTTGTGCCTAGTAACCTTTATCTGAAATTTCAATTTTGATCCTTTGGGTTTTTTTGTTCGATGCTAAAATACAGAACAGAATGGCAAAACAACACTTGTATTCAGAAAAACATTCCTCAATGTATTTCTGCTGCGAGAGCCAAGGAGAAAAAACAAGGAACTTTGACAGCATTTTTTGCAGTGCTGTATTTAAGCTGTTTCACATTCAAAGTATTTCAGAGTAAATACCTGGTATTAAAGTACCTTTTTGGTTTTTCCAGAACACCTCTGAATAGTATGCTGTTAAGGCATACTTAAAATCAGCTAAGAACCTACCATTTGCTTTTGCCATTGTGTTTGTATTTGTCTTGTGGAGAGCTAGATGATGCTCAGTTTAAGGTTCATGGCTTGTTGGACTCTTGGATCAAAGGGAGGACTACAAAAGCAGATCCTTCCACGCACACATGGAGATTTGCTTGTTTGTAGCATGGGCTGCTGTGTCCTCTTGCATGAGTGATGTAATTGGGGGAGTTTGCAGGTCGAGGTTATTTTGTCACCAAGCTGCAGTTGAGAAATGTGAAATGGATTGCAGGTTTTTCCATACAGCACGGTTGTCTGTATGCTGTGGTCACACTGCCTGCTAATGCACTAGCAACTTTTAATCCTTCATAGTCAAATTACAAGTTGTTTTTTTATCTCCGTGTGCTTTCAGATGTGGGGCTGTCTACTGAGAGAACAAATGTGGGCACAACAGCAGGTTGGTTGTTCCTTGAATAGTTGTGTGCCATCACTGGGGTAGTGCAGATGTTTGCCTTGTGAAATAGCACTCTGTATTTCAGGAAGCCAGCTGGTATGCTGCCTGTTATGGTTCCACCACAGTCCAATCCCTTGGGATTACATAGCTAGCCGAGAAGCTGGGACTGATACCTGTGATTACTGTCTGGGGGGGAAAGATCTGATCCTTTTTCCCCAGGAACAAACTCTCCTGGAAGCTTGCCTCCCTGACTCTCCATGGAATTAGAAAATAAATTGCTTACAGCAGGTAATGTTAATCCCTAATAAAGTTCAACAAAGTTGAATTTAGTCACTATATTGAGTCTGGTGTCTGTGAGATGATATTTTGGTTTTAATCCTATGTCTCAAAAAGTATGTAGTCTTTTTTAATGAGTTGTAAGGTGGCATTGTTTAGGCAAAACTTACATTTAGAAGGTTTTAGCCTTTTCTATTTGTTACACCACTCTGCTGAGTTGAGTGGACTTAATAAAGCGTCATTATTGAATTATAAGAGAAGGATTTGCCATTTTCAAGTCATTTTCTCGAGCAATTTTTTGAAGGAAAAAGAACTGGGATGTTAAATATATAGTAGCAGATGGCAAGGACTGTGGCTAGTCCTGGAGTTCTCATTGAAACGACTGCCTGTTTTCCTTCAAAGTAGTTTCAAGATTAGATAGGCAGCATACATGGATTAAGGGGATCAGTCTGTGTTTTGGTCTGTGAACCTTGTGAAGAGAATCTGGATCTACTCTGCAGTGGGAGTGGAACTGCTGTGCTGTGAAACTGCTGAATTCCCTCTGCTCTTCCAAGTGCTTCCTGCAGTGTGTAGAAACATTTACAAGGAATCTGATGCCCATTTGCTTCAGCAAGACTGCAGTGAAGTAGTCCTAAACATATAAACTGAGAATTTCAGTACTTTTGCTGAAAAATTTAGCATCAAACAAAGGGGTGCACTGCTCAGCTTGCCACCAGCTATTTAATACTTGGAGAATATTACAATCTTGCATCACAAAGAGTTGCTCAACTCACTCCATTTGTGACACCTCTTCAGTATCTTATGATCATACCAGATTTCAAGTGCTGTCCAGTTTGATTTAAAGACAATAAATGAATTCTGTTCATAAGTTCTTGCACTTCCATCAGGGTGTGGAGAGAATCTGATAATACATTTTATAGTTAAATTCATAATCTGTATTTATATATATTTAAATCTCAGTCTGCTGCAACATGCCTGATTTATCCTGAAGTGAAAAACTCACATCACATGTAATTAACATGCTTGAGAGATGTGTTTGATTTAATTAGTGCGGTTGCCTGTGTTTTTGTACCAAGTACACATTTCTCATAAATTTTGCCAGATGATTATCTCCAGGAGATTTGGTTCAGGATGACATCATTTCTGTATTTATAAACTTTTAAGAAGGCTGGCCTTATTTTTAAGCTTTATTTTTGTCCCTGCTACGAAAATAAAATAGGTGAAGGAAATAGGGCATAAGTGTTCCCTATGATTATAGAAATTGTGTTTCAAAAAAGTTGTCTCTTCCCGCCGTATTTCATGTTGCTGGTGCTGTGTTGACTTAGGGCTCCTTGCTGATGCAAATTGTCCTTTTCATTTTCAGAATTCACTACAATTAGTGCTGATTAATTTTCACTCCTGTCTAGTAGGTTGATCAGTTTTTGTGTCATGATATTGGCTTTAAAGGAGAGATTTTTTTTCTGTGACATGGCCACTGTCAGGAAGGAATTAGATAGAAATCATGGATTTCTGTCTGCTACGTTCTTAGAGCATCTGTTTCTGTCTCAGTACAAAAATAATCAAAATACTACAAACTTGAAGCAGTGGCACAAAATTTGTAATGAAAATTGCTTAAGCATTGCGGCTTTATTAGTCTTAATGGAGAAAATTGGACTTTTATGCTATTCCATTTTTGTCAATACATTTGTATTTAATAATTTTTAAACTCATTATAACATAAGTCATAATGATTTGTATTTAGCTTGGTAGAGTACAGCACAGTGCTTGCAAACCAGGTTTGTAGAGCAAGTACAGTCTTTTCTATATTTAGTTTAATACTACAGTGCTGGAGGAAAGTAGATGATGCTGGATCTGGTAGTCTGCTGCTGCTCCATGACCCCGAGATTTTTTCACACAACCTCACTCATACATCCTGTAAGATCTTCAGAAATAATTGCTATGTGGATACATTTCTGTTACTGCCAAGGTTTGACACTCTGTTTGGAATGGAGACTTGAGATTTAGGTATGAACTATTAAGATGTTTATTGATTAATGAACACTCAAAGAGGAAATAGGTAGAGTAGCAAAATAGTCTGTGCAAAATTATGTGCAATCAAACATTTAATTTTACAATTCTATAATGATACAGATTGCGGATTCTAAGGAATCATATGTGATTATTACTAAATTAGTTTTTTAAGTAATGAGGTATAACTCCATTTCCTGTCTACACACATGCCCTCGTCTCCTCACTCAAAACAAAACAAAATGAGAACTAAAACCTGGCTGAGAGTCAAACATGTCTTCCAAAGGATTTTTTCCAAGCCTGCTTGTGGACTTGAATAGTTATCCATACACCTACCATTGGAAGACCCACCTTCCTTTTTTCTCCGCTTGATTTGGTGTTTTATTCTCCATTTACTACTTTAGTCGCTGTTTTTTTCTGATTTTGGGCTGAGCTTTTAATTAGCCTTGCACCTTCTTGTTTTTCAAAACTTTTCACAAGGAAACAGCTCTCTCGTAATTACTTTTTTGACATTGGTCCCAATTTTGCTACATCCATACTCAGATTTCATAATTCATGTTGTTCTGTGGGCAACAAAAGCCTTATGCAGTATTATCAGCAGGATTGCTTCCTGGTGTGGGTGGCTTGGCAGCTGAAAATTCGTGTATTATTACCAGCTTAGATTTTTTGGATTTGGTTTATGTTTTTCAATTACTAAATGTAATTATTCTCCTTTCAAACTCTAGATCACGATGAGGTTTTTACCGTCTGTGCTGGAGCATGTGCCAGACCAGCAGGGTAACCTGTTTTTCACGTTTTTGCTGTGAGCTGTCAGGGTTCCTTACTGAGACTACCTATTGTAAGTCTTTGTGCTCCACACTGACTTCTTAATTTACTTTACATACAATCCATTTCTTACTGAAATCTTTCAGTTTAACTTGCTAGGAAATAATGTGGTATATTGCTGAAAGATGTAGAGCTGAATATCTTGATTTTCCTGCTGTAAAGACACCTATAAATGTTTTAATAAGCAAGAAAAGCTTGCTGCAAATCACTAATGTGCAAGTATAGGCCCAAAAGGTTTTGCCAGACATTGATTTGATTGTGTGGTTGCTGTGGCCTTTCTTTTTTTTTTTTTCTTTTTGTCCACCTGCTTGGGTTGCAGAGACCTGAAACATATTTCTGCAGGAAGAAATTTGAAGATGGAACCATATACTGGGACCTGCCAGTCTGTTTGGTGCAAGAGTTACTAACATGTTACTTTGAGGGGTACTGGAAACCATATTTTACCAACTGATGCTTCTAGGAAGTGCTTTGGTTGGTTGGTTTTGTTATTTGCATTTCATCTACTGAAATAATGCACAGTCACAGAACAATTCCCTCTTGTTGTTTAAATAAGTGCAGAGTCATAGAACTGTTTAGGAATGGATTTGAAGGACAAAGTTATTTCCTCTTGCAAACTGGGTAACATTTATTTTTGAGAATTTAGCATACTGACTTAACCTCAGTACACCAGGTATCACATATTGGAATAAGGACAAGCATGTGGGTTTTGGTCAAGGGGACTGCTTGCTTCAGTTGCATTAGTATTTCAATGATCTGCAAGTTGCACCTGTTAAAAAAAGACCAAACATAGCCTAAAATATGACATGAAAATAATTCTTATTAAACTTGTTGCCCCTTTCAAACTGCAAATTGGTTTGTAAAAAAAGATATTGTTACATCAAAAGTCAGATATAATGTATTATTTAGTTTAACTGAGGCATTGTTTAACAGTTCATCAGACTTGGACATCTGTTTGGCACTTTGTATAATCTGATGCTTCTTGCAAGAAAAACGGAAGTAAGGATTTTGGACTTACGTGGGATTAGATGCCTGGCTCCAGAGGATGTCAAGAAACTTTTACTCAGTAGTCAGTAAGCTAACTTCAATGTAAGTTGTTAGTTTCACCAGTTTTACTTGTCAGGACAGAAATAACATCTATAATATTCTCAGTGGTGGAGCCAGATATTCTCAGTAACACACAGTCTATTTTTAGAAAATCCTATCAGTAAGAAATTACTAAGTGTCAGTGTTGCTGAGGATGTCTGTTTTTAGCAGAGCATATGATGACTGCAATTCAGCAGTTTACTTAACTGATATAAAGCATTGCAAATCTCATAGAAGGAAAGGATAAACTCGGGCATATTGGCTTCTTTTTGCAATTCTATTAGGGTAATATCATATGTTGCCGTTTGAGGCAGTTGAAGGTAACAGGTATAGAGCAGCCCCAAAAGATTTTGAGAGTACTAAAGATTGTGGTGTTTGTGTTTTGCTGCATCAAAAAATCTAGAGAAACTTTCTGTTTAAAAATTGTAAAGTACTCCTACATAGTTACGATAAAATGGCGTGGCAGAGAGAACATTCACAAAACTTGGAAGAACCACAAGAGTTTATGGGAGCTAATCAATGCTGCTTTTGAATTTATTATTTATTGAAGGCACAATGGTTTTGCCTGTTTCACAGTCCTACACTGGATCGAAAGGTATCAAATTTAATTTTTGAAGTCTTGTCTCAGAAATGTGTGTTTAGAGCTGAAAGTATGCAAAAGTATAAGCAAAGTGTTCTTCATTTAGACTTCATCTAAGACAAGACTTAGCCCTTAGAAAAATACACAAGAATGTAGATAAGAATTTTGAGGATTTACATCACTGATGTTGTTGTTGCATGATAAGCTAGGTAAAATTATTTTAGATTTTTTTATTTATTGCTGCAGAGCTGTCTCTAAAATGGACTCTTCTGTGCCAAGACAACTGGACAATTGAAAGAAAGACTGACAACATGCCTTTTTGTAGCATTTTTACAAATGCCACCTGTGTTTGAGTACTGAAAGAACTTAGAAGGAAAGAAAAAGGCTTTTAGTATTTTCCCCACCCTACCATCCTCTCCCATAATTTTAAGTCATGTAGCAGTTAGCAATCTCTAACCTAGATGTATGTTTTCTTCTTCACTGAGCAGAGTTGCTAAGGCTTGAACTTGAGAAGACTGCAGAGAAGAGGCTGGTTACCTACTCATGTGCAGTTGGTTCACCTCATATGTGTGTTGAATTAATGAGAGTTGAATACTTTTTTCATAATAATTCTTTTCTTTTGGTGAGCATGTGGTGGATTGACCTTGGCTGGCTGCCACCCTGCCACAGCCCTGTCTCTCTCACTCCCTTTCCTCAACAGGATGCTTGGTAGAAAATAGATGGAGAAGCTTGTGAGTTGACAAAAGGAGATGGGTTGTCAGTTGCTGTCATGGGCGAAACAGAGTTGATTTGGGAAATATTAATTTATTGCCAATTAAAACAGTTGCAAGGTGAGAAACAAGGACAAAAACTAAACCCACTCTCCTCGCCCCCTCACTTTTTCCCATGCTCAACTTCACTCCTTTTCTAACTCTTCTGCCTGCTCTTCCCCGGGGTAAGGCACTGCCCCCCACCTTGGCACTGCACCCCAGACAGAATAGCTGCAGTAGTTACCTCAGGAGGGTAAAGAAAGGCAGTCTCTTCTTAAATTATGACTCAGATGTGCAAGTGTTTGCACTGGAAAGCTTAGAGCCTATAAGCAGTTTTGGCAGTGAGCAGCTGAAGAGTTGTAGGTAGCCTTGGGTTTGCTTAGGGGGTACAGGGTGGGTGGTTTTGGGGTTTGCAAGAAGAGTCTGATGCAACTGCCCATGACTCTGGGCAGGGACATTTTATGAGGTGACAGGAAGAATACAGGCCTTGGGATTGAAAGGTTAAGAAGTGTGACTTATTGACAAAAAAACACAACAAAATGCCTGCCTTGGTAGGAAACCAGGGGAAGCTAATGCACTTGCAGATGGCCCTTCGATACTGTCAGCAGAGAGCTGGGTTTGTGCTTGGCAGTGCCCCCGCACCAGCTGGTGCTGCAGCCCTTGGTCCACACGTGACTCCTGCTGTCCCTGCTGCCAGGCTGAGCTCTCACGGAAGGGACCCACCTTTCCCCATGGGTGTGCATGGATAGCAAGAACTGCCTGGCATGAGGCCACAAGAATTAACTGGAGGGGTGGGAACGGAAGCAGTTTGTTCCCATATTTCTTTACTAGCACTGTTCTGAAGAATTCAGATTCCTATGGGCGGAACAGGTAGCAAAGAGTTAGAGCTACATTTTCTCATATGCAGAAACAGGGCTGAGATGAGGAACACCTGAACCATGATACTACCAGCAAAGGCAACGCTTCTGGGAGACAGGGAACACATGGGGATGGGACTTGGCTGAACTTCTTGGGAGCCAAGGGAGACGTCTATATTGTCACTGCTTGTAAGCCTTTGGCTGCTGTGGTTTGTAGCCACTCAGATGGTTGTGTTCCCTGTTCGGTCTCAGTAAACTCCCTCTTGCTTGTTTTCCTTTAATGTTTTTCAGTGGCTTAGTTCTTTGCAGTAGGTATGGATTATCGATTTTGAGCTTTTTGACTCGTCTTTGTTGGGCCTTAACTTGGACTCTTCAGTTGGCTGATTTTTTACTTTTTATTTTCATTGTAATAATCAGGTTTCCTGGATGAACCCTTTAAATATTTGTCCGCATGCTGTTATTGCTATAAGCTGTAAAATAAATCTATATTTGGCTTCTCAACATGCTTCCCAACCTGAACTGTGATTGTTATTCCAAAACCATGCAGAATTAGGTATCATAGTACAAAGAATGGGTGGTGGTTTTGTGTGTTCAGTTTTTAGGTTTTTTGAGCCTCCAGGGAGGGATTTTCTGTCCTTTTTTATAATGTATCAGTTTTTCTGTCACTACAGTGATCTTTTTTTCTGTTAAGTTTTTGCTGTTAGGTTATGTTTATCTATTTTGCAGCTACCCACGTGCGTTTCATAGCTCAAAACCTCTTTTCTGCCAATTGATGGTTGGTTGGAAAAAATACACTATGTGATCTGCAGCCTGCTCTGCAGTGTGCACTGAAGTGCGATGTGTGTGGACCATCAGAAGTTGCCCTTGAAAAGTGTATGTCAGATCCAAAGTAAAACACAAAGACAGATCCACTCTGAGAAATTGTCTCTGGCAAGTGTAGGTGACCATCTATTCAGTCTTACAAACTGTAAATTTTTTTTTCTGTGCTCTTCCCCTTCGTCTCCATTCCCTTTTTTCCCTTACTTTTTTTCTCTAGAGTAGTTTAGAGTTGGAAGTTGAGGGACTTTCAGTAAAGCTGAAAGCCTGGTCATAGACTTGAAAGAGCCATCAGTGTTTTCCCAGGACTGATTGTGAATTTTTTCTTCAGTCATGTGTTGGCTTTAATGAAGTTTTTGAAACATTACTTCTGCAGTGGCTCACTTTTAGTTCCAGAGCTTGGGTGGTGTGTATTTGAGCTCGGGATCTGTAGAAGTCTGTAGAAGTCTGTAGAAAACTGGCCTATTTGAAAGTCTTGTAACTTGGTCGTGTGAAACTCCTGTTTTGACCAGCTGCATTTGTACATAAAAGTTTTTCTATTCAGGTGAATGATCTTTAGAAGGTGTTGCAGAAGAGCATTTTGGACTCTTACTTTTTAGTAACTCTTACGCCAGAGTCCCAGAAGTCTGTAAGGAAATGTATGTTGTGAGAATATTTTAAAAGGTAAAGAGAATGTCTGAATACTTCTGGCATGACAGCCTAACATAAATCCTGTGTAGGACAATGGAATGGGTATTGTGGGTTGACAAACTTTGAAAATTGCAGGTCTTTCTCAGTGGTTTGTGCTGCAGTTCAAGCAAGCAAGAGTTTAAGGGATCATTCTTGTTTGTGCTTTTTGGAAGGTTGAACTTAGTGATCACTGTGGGTTTTACAGCTTTTATGGAGCTAAAAATTTATGTGTCCAGAGAAGTCAATGAAACTTAATACCAACAGAAGCCACCTGCCTGACTGTGTTGGAAGAATGTTGAGTTCTGTAGTAAAGTGGTAATCTTAACATAATCCTGTTACAGCATCCAAAGCCTTGAAAAATGTATAATCCTTTTTTACTTTCATTTCTTTTTAAATCCACTTCCATGTTTAAGTAAATTCATTGACTTCTTGCCTTCATTTTAAAGTGTATTTCCATGAGAGAGATCACATCCTTGGTACTTTTTCTCATTAATTTAAGAAATTAAAATCAAAAGGATGCTGTAATATAGCAAAGAAAAAGGAAATTAGCACATGCATTCTTACAAAGTCACGTAAGCTCAGGTGTTTGAAGAGAGGTCCAAACCATTCCTTTGCCTGATGCATAGCAGAGACCAGAACACCATGGCTTTTAATTTGAGTCAAATAGCACACTTAAGCTTCTCTATCAGATGAAATACACATTCTTCCTGTTGTAGGAGGAATAGTCCTTCCTTGAAAAGGAATAAAAAGATAAACCAGAATAATTTCAAATATACCATTCCCTGGCATTATAGAATCCCCCTTATCTAGGTTTCATGGAACTTTTAAGAGACCCCCTTATCTTCTCTGTATAAAACATAATAAAGCAAAATAATTAGAGTATCTGTTTTCTGGAGAGAAAGAGGTATGGGTGTCTTTGAAATACGTTGCCTTAATAATAACTTCTGAGGGTAAGTGAAAGGAGCCATTGACAGTCACACTGTCTGCAAGCAAAAAGGCGAAAAATGTTAACAAATGAATACCTAAATGTTTTAATTACNTTAGCTGCCTCTTTTCTGTACTATAATTCACTAGTTGGATGTGTTAATAATATGAAAGTATTTGTAAGGTTAGAATGCATAGTATATTTTAAATTGAATATGCTCCTCTACTAAAATATAAGTATTGCTATATAAAAAGACAAGACGGAATAACCTACTTTTACAAAAATGTGAGCCATCTGAAGTTTCAGATGGCAGTTCTGTTTGGGAGGGAGGCAAAAGTACTGCAGGGGAGGTACTGTACTACCTTATGTGTGTTTAGAAAATTTAGAATACACACTTTCTTTTGCTTATGACTGAGTCTTTAAATGCTGTTACACTATAGCCTTTTTACTTGTTTTCTGAATTATATACTTGGCTGGAGTGGTCTGTGTGGAGATTCTAGCTGTAAATGTTGCATAGGGATGTGAAAGATGTGTTTGGGTGACTCCCCTCAATTTTCTTTGTTTTGTTCTCAACTCTCTCCGGTGTAGTTCTATTCCAGTCAGTTTGTTTTCTTCGTGGATGGAGACTGGCAAGGATATGGAAAGCTTTGTGGCTTTGACAGAATGCATCTGCTTTTGATTTTTGTGATCTGGCAGTACTGTGTGATCTGGTTAACTTGATTAGCATCAGCAGATATGTTTTTTTCCTTCCCCTGATGGGACCCCAGTGGCTGCAGCCAGGCATTGCTCCCATTTCCCTGCTCAGACTGTAATTTCTGAGCCAGCTGCCGTTTTGAGAGGCACATGTGAGTACCCTCAGCTGTGTACAGTGCAATCACTAATACTCTTCAAGTTTGGTTCTGAGCTGAAGATGTGGAGAAACGCCAGCCTTCATTAGGGTTTACTTATGTCTGGGAAGCAGATTTCATGTGTAGTCACCTTGGAGGAGCTAGTTCCACTAACAAGAATGTGCTTGTGCTGAAAAAGTGGTCTCAGTCAAGATCTTCCTCAGTGCAGAGAAGAGTGAGTGGTGGTGATGTCCTCCCTGTTTGGATAACTAATTCTGCTCTCATCAACTCTGGGAAGTAGCACAGTCCTAAGTCACTGAAGGTGCAGAAATTGTTAATGTTTCAAACTAGAAAAAAATAAATTGTGTTGGGGAGGCTGGAACAGGCAGACGTGTGTGGTGGAGCCAGTGGAGTAAGGAGAGGTGCTGGTCTAGCCTGTCAGCCCTCCTGCAAATGAAAGTCTGGTGTGTAGTGCCTCTGCTGTAGTGCTGACGAGTGGTCACAGTCACAGCATTTCAGAAAGATCATAACAATGGAAGATGTGCTTGAGAATTTTTTAGCTAATCACTCAGAACTATGCTTGGAAGTAAATTTATGACATCCTTCCATGTGGTTTTGGGGAGGACTGTGGGGATATCTTTACAGTAGGGCACTGTAACACAGCTGCCAATTTGTGAGAAAATGCACGTGACAGATCAGTTTTCCTTCAGGTCTTTGGAAACTTGTGAGCTGGACCATGCAGCTTAGATTTTTGTCTTTAATGTGGACTAAATCTGCAGCTTGTCCTTGAAGTAGTAAAATGATCTGCAAATGTAAGTGGAAGTTGATGGCTGGAGATAAGATTGGGCTTATTGTGGGGGGTAAAATGGTAACAGAAAATAGAGTAGAAGAGAAATCTATCTATATAAGGAGGAGACAAAAGTTGATTTTAATCTACTGTAAACTGCATCTGTGCATTCCTACTTCCTTCTCCTTTGTATCTGCTATTTTGTGCCACGGTTCTTGCTAGTGAGATTTTTTCCCCGTTATATAACTACAAGATTGAATCAAATAAAGAAACATTTATTTCCAAGAATATTGCAGCTTGAAACCACTAAGGTTTTCTTTGCCCTCCCCCCCAACTACAGTCTTTAAATCAAATATCTTTGTTAGTGGGATCTCACTGTTCCTTCTTGAGCTTTTTGCAGACCTGTAGCCCTTACATGCTGTTACTTACCTAATTTCTGTGAATGGAAGCATTTCCCAAGCAGGTTCAGAAAAGAGAGGCATCTAACACAGAAGAACTCTTAGGTGGTCTTTGCATATGCTGTTAAATTGTCAGCAATTTCATAGGGGCTCTTTAAAGGAAAAAAAAAATTGAAGATGTGTCTCAAAGACATGTGTTTGCTAAGCAAAGACTGTGCTGTGTTTTTGAGGGGTGGCTTGTGTTCATGTGTCTTGTTAAGATCTGTACAAGTGAAACACTGATGTATTGCTGAGGTCTGGAAATACAGAGGTGCTTTGTGAAATTCCTCAGAGAGTGTGCCAAGAAAACTTGTACTTGAGGTGGGATGCCTTTGAAAATGCAGTCAGAGGTCTCTGTGCTTTTAGTGTGGTCTGGACTTACGGGTAAACATGTTCAAAGAATAACTGGTTTTTTTCATGAAGACATGGGTAAATATGTCTGAAGTTTTTTAGGGAAGACAAAACTCTTTTTACTCACACATTCAACTGCCATACTAAATTTTCTCTTGTGAAAGTTCTGCAAAATAAGAGGAAACAGCTATGCTTCATATAAATGAAAAAATTAATTTTTGGGGGAAAAAAAAGTATGCAAGTACCCCTCACAAGGATACAGGCTGGAGATACAGGCTGGGGCTGGTGGGGCTAAGTAACAGTTGTGGGACATGGCCAGGACAGCAAAATAAGGGTCAGCAATGTGTGGAGCAGCATGGGACAGACACGATCCTGAGAGCAAGGGCAGGCTGGTGACTGTCCCCTCTGCTCAGCACCTGCCTGACCTCACCGGGGTACTGCCTCTGCTTAGGTCCCTAATACAGGAATGACACTGCTGGGATGATGGAGGCCACTGAGATGGTGGTTCTGGAGCCCTTGCCCTGCAAGGAGAGACTGGAGGACAAGGGCTAATTCAGCTGGGAGGAGGGATGGCTTCAGAGTCACCCAACAACAGTCCAGGGGATGGAGGGGATGCGGTGGGCTCTTCACAGTGCTGTGTAGTGGCAGGGTGTGTTGGAGGCAGCTGAGATGTGCTGAAACAGGGGAAATTGAAGCTGACTGTAAGGAAGGAATGTTTTCCCCACAAGGACAGCCCAGCACTGGAGTTGGGTCCCAGTTGGGCTGTGCCATACGTAACTAGCCTTGGAGACTGTCCTCCCCATCTCCGTAAGGCCCTGAGCAATCTGGTCTGAGCTCAAAGCTGGCTCTGTTTTGGGCAGGGTTTGGACTGGAGACCTCCTGTGGTGCTTTCCTAACTTAAGTTATCCTGTTATCCTGTATATGACAGAAAAATGTGTGTGTGTGTCTGTAGTCCTGGTTCCGTGTGGCACACAGCTTTGTTTTGAGACAGTAACTATAGTGTACAGACATGTCAATAGTGTGAGTTTTAATTCAAGTCAGGATTAAACTGTGGAAAGAGGATACTTTTATAAAATAATCTCCTTCAGTAATATTTGGAATAGTAATAATAATTTAATTTCTGCCTGTATATGCAAGAAATCAAACAATTATGCATTTGGACTTGGGTAAGAAATAAGAAACCAAATTGGAATCTGAACACTCACTTTCACCTTTTCTTACTGCGTATCTTTTCCTGAGTAGCACTGGGCATGCATGTTGTGGTCTTGCTCTGAGATGCTGGTCTGGCCTTTGGAGGTGTTTTAAATGCTTCTTTTTTAATATAAAGTCGTAGAGAAAAATTCTTAAACTTCCAAAAGCTTTTCTTCAAGTTGCTTGAGAAATATATGGATGTATTTATTTTTTTCGTCTTTACAGAAAGGAATGTAGTTTAACCTTCAGCAAAGAGTTAGTTGCAGTAGTAATCGAACTCTGATTTCTCTATTGTGAAGATAGAGTCATCCGTCAGGTCCTGTGTGCAAAGCTAAGAGTGCTTACAGAGCACTTTGTCATATGTGTTTGATTACTGGAGCACAGCTGCTGTTCTTGGTAATTAATATGAGACTATAATATCGTTCAGATGCGTGCTGTGTCTATATTTCCAAGGTTGGATGACCTCTCTTGCTTATATTCTCTACTGTCTGTAGCATTTTATGTAGGTTATTGATTTTTTTCTTTTTTTTTTTTTTTTTTTTTTCAGGCAAGTTCTCTGTTTTAATAGATAAAACAAATTATTCTATCTATTCTGAAGTGGTAAAGGTGGGGCGTTTCNCATAGGTGACTTAAGGACATCTCTTCAGACCTACAATTTTCTAAGTAAGCTTATTTTCTAACAATTAGAGCTTTTTATATTTAAAAATAAATAATAATTTATTGTTTGCAAAAATTGAAAGTTTAATTTATAGGAGGAAAGAGAAAAGAACCAGTTTCAGTAAAAAGCTCTAAGTAAAACGTAGAGTTTCCTCCTCATCCCTTCAAAAGACACAACCTTGAAAATGTCAGGACATTAGTATTTGAAATCAAACTGAAAGAATTCCTAAATGAGGACAGTTTTACAAGTGGAACTTTGGAAGCTTTCAGTTTCCAAAAGGAAAATACTGGGTGTCTCAAATGGTACTTAGCAATATTTTTTATAATTTGTAATCTCTGTAATTAGTTTCTTGTGGCTAGACATGTCAGTGATGTTGTCTGTCCAAAGAATGCATTATGTTACAATCCTATAGCAAGATTTCTAACTCAGGATGATGTATTTTCAGCTATTGTCAGAACTTTTATTGTCACAAACACTGTGGCATTTGGTACCTTGTTTGACTTGAGTATCTTCATGTGGTTGATTTTTTTGCCTTTTTTCCTAAAAACGTAATTCAGTTAAAGATATGTTAGGATACCTGTGATAAAATTTCAGAAAGTTGATCATCATCCTGTGTTTATGTGTAACTTCATTTCTTTCAACTAGCACTATCCTGTTTCTGCGGTTGACCAGTGACACTTAGGCATGAGTCAGGGGCTACTTCAAATGCAACAAATTTGAGGCAGATTTTTTAACCAGTCCTCTACTTTAGTCTAATTCTGGCTATGTGCAAAGGAGTGGAAATTCTGTAACTGGCTTTGATGAAAGTAGGGAATGTTAAGGAAAGGTTCCATTCCGACCATTCACGAGGCTCTCTGGCTGTCACACTCCCACCACCAGAGGCTTTCAGTGCTGGCACCAAAGCCCCTTTGCAGCAGGCGGCTCCAGTGACCTGACGGGTCCCCGCTTGACTCCCTACATATTCTCACGTAATTAGACCAGGTTTCCTTACCGGTTTCACCCCAGGTTTCCCACAGCAGAGGCTCAGATGTCTCGTTCCATAAAACCATTTATTCACAGCGCAGTAACACAAGAATAGCTTGAGCTGGTGCTTCCAAGAAGGGACGCCGAGCAAAGAAAACCCTGGGCCTTTATTCCTTCATGGTTCAAGTGTGTGGACATCTTGCCCTTCCTCCTGAACCTTTGGCTCCAGCTGTGTCTCCCAGTGTCCACCCACCTGGCTGGTGCTACTGTGCCCTTTTCCGTGCAAAGTGTTGGNTGTAGGTTTTAGTAGTCTTTCAGCTACTGTGTATGAAAAGAAATTTGGTACTTCTAAGGCCCAGCTTTAATAGGTATTCTTTAAATTACTGTCCTAAAGACTGACTATTAAACAATAAAATACATGTTCTTGACTTAGAAGGTTACTTTTCGTTGAAGGTTATGGGAGCATAGGTGACTTAAGGACACCTCTTCAGACCTACA
>VXBX01001613.1:86750-114460 GCA_013400415.1 Scytalopus superciliaris
CTGGCGTAAGAATAACATAATTCCTATTCAAATAGAAATGATAAAAATATTTTTTAACAGCTATTTGGGACCTTAGACTTTCCCTTCACAGCAATGGAGTTGGGAAACATTTTGTTTCTGACTTTGTTGCTCTGCTATGAAAACTGTGCAGCTCAACTCACACCAAAACACACAGAAAGCATTAAGGAAAGGTTCCATTCCGACCATTCACGAGGCTCTCTGGCTGTCACACTCCCACCACCAGAGGCTTTCAGTGCTGGCACCAAAGCCCCTTTGCAGCAGGCGGCTCCAGTGACCTGACGGGTCCCCGCTTGACTCCCTACATATTCTCACGTAATTAGACCAGGTTTCCTTACCGGTTTCACCCCAGGTTTCCCACAGCAGAGGCTCAGATGTCTCGTTCCATAAAACCATTTATTCACAGCGCAGTAACACAAGAATAGCTTGAGCTGGTGCTTCCAAGAAGGGACGCCGAGCAAAGAAAACCCTGGGCCTTTATTCCTTCATGGTTCAAGTGTGTGGACATCTTGCCCTTCCTCCTGAACCTTTGGCTCCAGCTGTGTCTCCCAGTGTCCACCCACCTGGCTGGTGCTACTGTGCCCTTTTCCGTGCAAAGTGTTGGCAGGTCACGGCTCTTGCCTGGGGCTCCGGCCAGCCAGGGCTCAGCCTGTCTCTCACACTGAAGGCTGCAAAATGGGCTGCCTGCACCAAACATGTTCCTTAACAGTAATCCCCCTTGGCAATGATTTTTCAAAGGGCTGTTTTGTGTTGGCATCTTCACCCTTCTTTTTGTGGGCTAAAAGTGGAAAGCTCTCCAGCATTGTTCTTGCTTGTTACATAAATAATATATCATATGCTGCAGACAGTAGAGTGTTTGGTTTGTTAGTTCTGGTGCACACCTGCATATGCACTTTTGTTCTGTCCATTCGTTCTGATTTCTTCAAGGTTTTAGCTGGAAAAGACCTTATCTTGTCACTGAAGCCTTCTTACTACCTTCCTTAGCTGGAAAAAACAAGATGAGTTTTTTCAGAGGTATTTTGAAAAAGAATTAGTTTGTGCAGAACATCCTTATCTGTCTAGCTAATGTGTTTTATTAGCTACTGCATTTTTTATATACTATATGATGTACTGTTTTTCTTTCTTGTGATGAGAATGGGGAAGAAAAGTCTTAGAGGTTAAACACAGCATACTCACTAGGTTTGTGAAAACTGTGTATGAGCTGTTTCTGAAAATGAAAAAATCTGTCTGGAATGAGGGCTAAGATGCATTTTGGGTTTTTGTTTGGGTTTTGGGGCCGAGGTTGTAGGGGTTTTTGTGTTTTTTTTAAGGACTCCTAAGTCTGAAAGGCTAGAACATTACATGTAAAAGAGCCAGGAAGTGTTCACTGAGCTGGAAATTGCACCCTTTAGGTTTCCCATGGAAGTACAGTGCAAGTGGCTCACACTAGCCTGGCATGCCTGTCAACTTTTCTGATAGAGGGCAACTGAGATTACAGTTGCTTTCTCATCACAGGAAGTTATTTCTGCTTCACACAAAGCTCATTTAGTCAGCAAAGAGCCTCCTGAGCCTCCCCGCATCAGTTTACTAGATTTCATTCAAGTTCTGTTTCACATTTACATTATTTTTTTTTTAATTGGTGATTGACACATGCTTTTACAGATCTTTCAAGTTAGTAGTCTTCCAACGGGTACATTTTCTTTTAGTACTTATCAGTAAGTCAGCGTTGAGCTGTATTTTACTAATGGATATGTGGTTTGATTCAGAGACCTAAAAGCACATAGTGTGTCCTTTTCATGACATTGCATTTTAAAAACACCGGACAAGGTTTAAAATAGCTGAAGATGTTACGTAAAAATGAAACTTTAAGAGCTAGAGCCTGCATGCTCTATGAAACTTCTAAAAGCTAATTTATATTCTTACAGAGTTTGCCTGTTTCTGTGCCTTGCATATTTATTATTATTGGCAGACCTCTCTAGTAATTATGTAATCTTTGAAGATTTTTTTTACTCAAAGTCAGCAAGGCTAAGATGCCTCACTAATCTCAATGTGGTCAAGGTTATGAATATCAGTAAAGTCTTCTCCGTGCTTTAGGAAAAAAGTAATCCTAACTGACTAGAGATAGAGTCTGCAAGGATAGATGTTGTATCTAGTTGTCATGTGCTTCTCTGGGGAGAAGAAACAGGTGCTTCAGATACCCTGGGAGTGCACTTTATTTCTGCTGATCTTTTAGAAGTGCATAGGATGATTTGCTCAGCTGAGGATGCCGAGACACTGAAGAACTTTCGAATGCATACCTGTCATGTATCTGAGCAATTGCAGGCTTCTGTGACAGGACTAAATCTGTTGTTTTACATTGCATCCTTCCTTTGCTCTGAGTTAGTGCACTGTAGGGAGAGTGTTGGAACAAAGGTGAAGTATTTCTGTTGTATCTCTGCCATGTTTGAGGCCCTGGCAAAAGTTAGCCTTTCCAGTATACACCTGCTAGTGTCATTGAAATGCCACTGCAGTCTACAGAAGCATCGCCAGGGAGTTGCTTGGAAATGATTCTTCCACAAGGAATTTGACCACAGAAGTGATAAGTGCAGTCCCTAGAGGTATTGTCTGTGGTTACTGCTGTTGGAGATAATTTGCATGGGAGATCATACTATTTGCTGGCTTCTGTCTGACTGGAGAGCTGACCAAGTCAAATGTTTGCCTTACGGGGAAGGAAGGGTGCCTTTTGTTGCTTCTGTTTATTGATTCCGCTTTTGTTTTTTATGAGAGTAATGTCAGAGGTGTTTCTTTTTTTATTTCTTTTCAGCTGTGATAGACAAAATGTCAATAGAATAAGTGACCTACCCTCCAGACCTTGCCATGAACCATTTGGTTGGACCACCTGAGGGGGAGATCAGTGAAGAGCCAGCGAATGGAGCAGTGAATGAGTCTGTGGAGGCTGATCTGGAGCACTCAGAAGTGGAAGAGGAGCAGAGGTATGTGACTCGCTACCCGAGGCATACAAACAGCAGCCAAGTGGGCCTGTCTGGGCAGGAGGAGGAAGGGATGTTAGCTCGGTCAGCCAGCACTGAGAGCGGTTTCCACAATCACACGGATACTGCGGAAGGGGATGTGATAGCCACGGTGGAGGACAACTACGAGACTGAGAGGGTGCAGGAGAACGAGGATGAGAGCGCGTATGCGGTGCAGTACAGGCCGGAGTCCGAGGAGTACACGGAGAATGCCGAGGCTGAGCACGGCGAGGCCATTCACAACCGAACATTGCCCAACCACTTGCACTTCCATTCCATCGAACATGAGGAAGCCATGAATGCAGCCTACTCGGGTTATGTCTACACTCATCGTCTCTTCCACCGAGGAGAGGATGAACAGTATGCTGAGGCTTATGCTGACTACGGACTGCAGGAGCATGTGTATGAGGAAATAGGAGATACACCAGACCTCGATGTTAGGGAGGGGATCCAGCAGTACGAGCGGGAAAGGGAGGAAGCCGACAATTACCGCAAGGAGGCACTCGGTGCCCGCCTTCACCACTATGATGAACGATCTGATGGAGAGTCTGACAGCCCTGAAAAGGAAGCAGAATTTGCACCCTACCCAAGAATGGATAGTTACGAACAAGAGGAGGATATTGATCAGATTGTAGCAGAGGTGAAACAGAGCATGAGCTCCCAGAGCTTAGACAAGGCAGCCGAAGACATGCCAGAATCAGAACAGAGTTTGGAGCACGGTCAGGCTCTTGTCAGTGGTGGGCATGAAAGTAATGGCCAGCTCACCACTGGTTCTCGAATTACATCCAACTCAGGAGAATCTGTACAGAGGTACAGCAAGGAAAAGAGAGATGCAATTTCTCTGGCCATCAAGGATATTAAGGAGGCTATTGAGGAAGTGAAGACGAGGACCATCCGTTCTCCTTACACCCCTGATGAACCTAAGGAGCCTATCTGGGTGATGCGGCAGGACATCAGTCCATCCAGGGATTCTGACGACCAGAGGCCACTAGATGGAGATGTGAGTATACAAAGCCTTTGCCTCTCAGGTTATGTGTGTCTCATTCTTTTAATTGTGACATGCACAGCAGTGAAGGAGGGTGCATTGTTCTGTGTCTCATTTGTGAAAAAGTATGTAGTGCTTTGTTTTAAATTTGTACTCTAGAGAGAAGTAAGCACATGCATTACCTGGTAGCCAAATTTTTGTTTATTAAACTCTGCTGACCCCAGGTTTACTCTACGAGAATTTGTCACATGAAGCTCTTTACTTGTATTTTCTGAAACAAGTACTGTTATATTTTTTACTGCTATGAAATATTTTAGAATAGCTACCAAACACTTCCTTTTTCTATTATCTGTCCTTGTGTGGTTTTGTTAATTCTAGGTTTTTAAGTTTCATTTTTTGTCACATAACAATCCCAACAATTCTGTCAGAAATCTGTTAATATTCCTTATGATGGTATCGTAGATCAAATTCGTATTCTAGAAAAGTTGCACATCCACTTGCAGGCTCCAGAAATGTTATGAACCTCAGTATATTACATTATCACTGTGAAGTGTATTCAGTCTCCATCAACATGAGTGTTGAAGGCCATTGTTTGGATTCATAGCATCGGTAGTTCTGAAATCCTGTACTTTTGGCATGAGGTTTAACTTGGATCAGACTTGTTTCCCGTTGTGGTTCCAGCTGTCTGTAAGATAATATGTACTCTAAGTTTTATGAATTTTTCTGCATTTTTAATAAAATAAACTCATAAACAACTGTTAACTGTATTAAATTTATGCCTGATATAAACAGATCTGGTAGGCTAAATTTACTGATTGAATACAGGCTATTATGTATTCCTAGGCTATTACTTCAAGGGCAAGTGCACTGCAAACATTTGCTGCATCCTTTATATTGCTGTGAAATGTTTTTGTGACCTTGTATTTTTGAGAAAAACACCAAAATTAGAATCTTTTTGGTGTTGTTTGGTGTTTTAAACTGAATTATTGTAATGTTTAGCAATGCATGAGAAGTATTAAAAACACCTCAGCCACTGCAAAGGGAATTCAGACAGTGAAAAAAGACCATATACCATGTATATCTACGACAGGTTTCTGGCTTCTTTATCTGCCTTCCAAATGATGAGGGCCAGTATTCTAAGAATAGGAAGAGATTTTTGGAGCACGGTGTTTGAGATGCTGAAAAAAATGCAAGCTGGTTGAGACATGCAGCTTTAAGATTTTAATTTTTTTGGAAATACAGTGATGAGTATGTTTGAGTTGTCTTGATTCTTAACAGTTTTATTGAACCTTTTTTTTTTTTTTAAACAAAAGCCTCAAACCTATATTGCAAAAGTTATTTCTACAAATACTTTTTAAATTATGTCTGTTACAGAGTTAGTCATTAGCAGTCACATGAGGGCTAAAGAAATCTTTCAAAATTATTCTGCATAGGATACAACTATTTTTAACTTATTTAAAATATTCCAAAAGCTGTAATTATTTTTCTCCCCTTTTTCAAATATATCACATTACTCTTTTGCTATGTGTTTTGTTTACCACATTGTCTGTGTTTGTGTTTTCTTTGCTTTTTGATTGATTGTAGCACTGACTACCATGATAGCTTCAGTGACACTAGGTTGGGGATCCTGATAGCAGCCAATCCTTCCTGAAGGTGCTTCAGCTGCTCTCCAAAGTCTAGCTGCACCTTGCAAAATTTAGCTTTCTAAGGTATGCTGATATGACACAGCCTGGTGTGCTGCTACAGGGGATGTAACAGGTGTTTCTGTTGGACTCCACGTACATCAGATATTGAAGTACATAAGGGTTCTCATTTTGCACCAAAAGTTAATTTGTCATTCAGTACTTTTCGTAGCATGCTTAGAAAATTGTCCTCACGTTGGTTTTTAGCAAAGCAGTTTTCCTTTTAGAGGTAGAACTTACTTGAAAATATTTAATAATTTTGTATTCTTAATCATATGATACTGAAATTTATAAGACCTCTTTAGATCCAAATAGCAGTTGCTTTTTATTTAGTTAGGAGCTCTCCATTGGAGACCAGTGAAGGCAGGGAGTCAGAACAATTTGCAGTTGAGACTCATTAAATACAACCTCTTTTGCCTTTTCTCACAAGAGAGTGACTGTTCCTCCCCAGTGCTGAGCATCTGAGTGACATATTCACAGCAGAATGCACTGTAGAATACCAGTTGGTTGTGTTTAGGGACTGTTTTGAGAAGCTAACAATACAGAAGTATTCAGCTAACCTGCAGCTGGGTGTAGTTTTGGGACTGTTAGGAAAGACATGCAATAACTGTGATGGATAAGAAAGATACAGATCACTGTATTTGTACCTGGGATGTCCTGATTCCAGGTTTATTGACAGGTTAATCTACCAGGACTATCAGTCATTCCTGTGTATTTCTCCTCAAAAGAAATGCTTGGTAGGTACATGAAAAAAGAAGAGTGCTCACAGCCCATGGATGGTTCTGTTGTAATAAACTCTGGTAGTCCTGTGACATAGGAGGAAGGTAGCAGGCTTCTGTGAATAAGTAAATAGTGTACAGAGGTACCTGTTCAATATTTAAAAATAGAGAATATTAGTTGCCATATGCCTTGTGCACCCTAGTTTAATGTTTTGTGCTTTGTCTTGAATAAGAGATGGTCTGGACATCTCGTTTGTAGGGAAAGTGTTGTGTATTTGTTGAAAGCTGAAAAATCCTCAGTGTCTTTTGAATAAAGGAAATAAGAGGGTTTCTTTAAGGTTTGCCACACATATGAGATATGTACAATTGACATATATTTCCAAAACCTGTTTATAAGAAACCTTTTAGACCAAAGCAGGCCATCACTTGTATATGACTTGTGAGGATCTGTCTTTCAAATACAGTAAAAGTTAGAGCTGCTCAGCTGCCAGAAGTGTGACACCAGGAAACTACCTGTGATGGAAAGGTCTGTGGAAATGCAGTTATGTTGTGTTTTCTGAGTGTGAAATGGGGGAGATTTTGTTCTTACATAGGATCATGGAGTCATAGAATGGCTTGGGTTGGAAGGGGCCTTAAATATTATCTAATTCCAAGCCCCCTGCCATGGGCAGGAACACTTTGCACTAGACCAGGTTGCTCAGAAACCCATCCCACCTGATCCTGAACACTACCAGGAATGGGGCATCCTCAGCTTCACTGGGCAACCTGTTCCAGTGCATCACCACCCTCATAGTAAAGAATTTCTGCCAAATATATCATCTACACCTGCCCTCTTTCAGTCTGTAGGTATTCCCCCTTGTTTTGTCACTACATATTCTTGTAGTCTCTCTCCAGCAATTTTTTAGACTCCCTTCAGGTACTGAGAAGCTGCAATTAGGTCATCCTGAAGCCTTCTCTTTTCCAGGCTAAACAATTCCAATTCTCTTGGTCTTTCCATCGTACTGAATACAGCTGGTAGCTGGAGCTATGAAAAGCTTCAAGCATGGAGTTTGTGGTTACCATGTGCCTGGAAGCAGTGAAGCGGGAGACCCTTTAGGAAAGTATGTTCTAGATGCAGTTATCTCATTGGAAGGGAAGGCCCATATCCCATTTAGGTCATCGTTCTTACCAGTCACATTCTTCACTGGAAACCTGCTGTGAATGTGCCTAGCCAAGCACAGAAATCGTGGTGTTTAAAGGTCTAAATAGAAGACATGCTATGCATGAATCTGGACTTGAGGATGAGCACATGTTCAAGTGGAAAAGGGAATAGTTTTGTGTAGTAGGTAATTCAAATGCAATGAAATATTTGGGTGTTTGAATTGTATGGCAGGTCTTAAAAAGTGTCATTACCATGTTGTAGAGCTTGAAGAAGAGTGGCTTACTTAGTTATGGAAGTACAGAGACTGCTTAGAAAAGCTCTGAAAGGCACAAAAACTCAAGTAGAATTTTTTGGGCTGTGATTTAAAGAGAATAGAAGCAGGCTGCCAGCTTTGCTTTGGCCATAAACAGGAGGAAACAGGAGTGGTTTGGGTGGCATTTAAGAATTAAACCCCATGACCTTTTTTTGAGGTCCATTCAGTTACCCATGGAGTCATAGATCTGAAAGCCAAGTTCTGCTGACCTGCAGGTCATAGTTTGTTCTGTGTGCCAAGGCTTCAGTTTTGCAAAGCCTAGTCACTGGTGTTCACAGTCTGTATTCCTCTGCAGACACTGGAGGTGCTATGATGTTAGAATAAATGCTAATATAAAGTAAAACCATGTACGTGGGTGGTTTAGATCTGTGAAGTAGAAATAAGAGCTGAAGACAAGCCTTCAGGTAGAACAGAACCGAGCTGCATTATTTTGCTTCTCTGTCATTTTTGCTTATGTGTGTTTTATTTCAACCTCTGAGTTCCCACTCAGTTGCAGAACTTTCTCGATCTTCACAACTCCAGAAGTGAAGTGTTTTTATGGAGATGAATTTGCTTCACTTTTTCCACAGCAGGAGTAATGTATTATTAAAAAGGCCATAGAGAAGTGTTTTAAATAATTAAATAGGCTTTAGTAATAGATGAACTAAGGGGGAAAAAAGAGAAAGGAAAGAATTGAAATAAAGATTAGCTTATATTGCTAGTGTATTGTTTGGGGTTTTTTTTCTGAGCAGGCATTTTAAAACTGTTGGTTGAACATACAGTCTGCAGGTCACCTATGTGAGACCACAGATTTAAGTTTACAGAGAAAAGAAAAGCCCTGAATCAAAAATCACTAAAAAAACAAACCAAATCATACAAAAAGAGTTTTATTCATCACTCACACAAAAGAAAGCTTAGGTTTACCAATTAGTCTATTTGAGGAAAAACACTCCCAGGTGAGTTACAGGCTTTTAAATTACAGTGAACACTGGATACATAATCTCTTGAGTATTATTTTTTTGTTGTTTATTATGTTTTCTAATTATTGAAAGATAAAGTAATTTCAAGTGATTTTTCTCTGCTGTTGAAAACTAGAACACTTGTTGCAGTTAAAATCTTTTGAAAACACAGGAGGGATTCACACTGAGTCTTTTCAGACTGGCATGTAAAACTGCATTTTTACTGGGAGTTCAAGTGAAAGTATAGTTAAGGAAGTCCTTCCTCAAGAGAAGGCAAGCAGCCAGCACTGAACCAGCTGCCAGGAGCCCTGCTGCCCTGCTAGCCTTCCAGGCAGCATGCATGCTGCTGGACAGACCTTACCTGCATAGCGTGTGTATGTGGCCTCATGGACAACCAGAGTCCCTGCAGCCTAAGATTTTATTCAAAGAGAAGTTACCAGGTCAAAAAGTGTGACTGCGATACTGCATGGTTAGTGCTACTGACTCATGTGGCCAAGGGACTCTTTGAAATGGGCAAAATAAAGGGCTACCTTGTCCTAACAGGCTCAATTACGTTAATGGTTGGCTACATTGATAGTTTGCTCACTTGGACTTTTCTGTGTTGGATCTAACCATTTGTGTATTCTTAGCTGTACTTTTATTTTGTATTTGAGACAGTAATATAAAAGTATCAGGTAGAGGTTTGTCAGACTTTGACAGAGTTGATTTTGTACCTTCAGTGAATTTTGCTGAGGAATTACAACTCAGTGCTGATGTGCAGATGCTCACGGACAGTGCATGTATTTTTAAAAAGCTAATTTATTCTTAGCTTTTGCACAGTGGTACATGTGTGGACAGTCAGATCTTGCAAATGGGATTATGAGTTGTCCAGATGGTGGCAAGTGACAGGAGCTTTGTCCTTGCAGAGCATCATCTCCTTCATCAGGGAAGATTCCCCAAACCAGGACTTCCCAAACTACATATGTTCTTGTGTTTGCATATGTCCTTGTGTACAGCTGGTCTGTGATCCTATGTGATCACTCTAGCATGTGTGATCTATTGCTGTGGTTTACCTTAAGCTACATACATATCCTGGTTATAGTGACCAGGACTAGTTTGTCACTGTGTGGGTGTGGCTAAGACTGTGTATTCTACACCCTCTATGTGTTAACAATGGATCATTTGCAGCAGCTTCCTGGGGCACACCTGACCCCTCAGGCTACAGGGTGGGTGCTTGGGAACTTCTGTGAGATAAGAAAGGTTTCCTGTCTTCACACCAATGACTCAGGTGTGATAACATCCCTCTGGAGAGCCGTTAGCACCTCCACACCCAGCCTGAGGGGTCATGTCTGCTAATGGGCCATCAGGGTTTCCAAAAATATGCCATGACTCACCCTACACAGTAACTCACCCATTGTGAAACTCCCCACCCTGGGGGAGGTACTGGGAACTCCCACCTGAACCTAAGCATATATATACTGGGGGTTTTGGGACTGAAGGGGCTCACTCGCCAGATCAAGAGGAGGAGCAGAGCCTCAGCAGGACTGCAACTGCTGCCACTCTTGACCAGACCAGGACCATCATCCTCACAAACAGGTTTTCTTTTTCCTTTTACTTTGTACTCAGGGGAGCAGGTGGTGCTCAACACAGGGGCTGGCGAGCTCCATTCTGTTTGTGCCCCAGGGTGCTGGGTTACACACCTGTTTCTGTGGGTCAAACAGGCTTTTCCTCTGTACCCTTGTACTTATCTTTTTATTAAATTGTAGTTCTGACTTACAATCTTTTGTGAGTTGAGTTCATTTCTCCTGCCGGTTTACGTTTAAACCAGCACAATACAAAACACATCCTATATTAAATGTGTATGTAAAACTGTCATACACTACCTTATCTGTGTATGCAGGAATAATTCCTGTTGAGTACCAGTGGGTGCCTTATCCGTATACTGATGAGTCATTTCTGCAGCAGAAACTGCCTGAGTCAGCTATTTGATCAGAGTGCTGACCCTACAGCTCAGCTGCCTGTTCAGAGAGCCCATCACTTCAGGTGCTAAGTACCCAAGGATGGTAATGGAAGGGATGAATGGTGCCTATCAGTTGTCTTGTGCACAGGAGTAGTCTGGTGAGGGAATCTCTTTAGGCTGCCTGAAATTCCTGTATGGAAAGGTCCTGTGGCAGTTAGGCAAATGCATTGTTCTGAAGTGAGCAGTTCAGTCAGTTACCTTGTCTCGGGTCACCTTGTCATATTATTTATGCACAACGTGGCAGGGGACAGGTCTTAGGCCACCCAGCTGGGTGAGGGCACTCGGTATGTACAGAGACAGTTACACTAGAGCTGCAGGACAAAGTTAAGTTTCATCAGTATATTGGTTACAAATTAATTGCATAGATTGTGCTATGGAAGGCACGTGTGTGTACAATTCTGAGTTGGTTTTATTTTTTCAAACCCTCAAGTTTTAGCATCTATACTTAAAGCAAATTGAAACAAAGACAACTAATAATCATTATTTCAGCTCCATTCTTTATGGATGTTTATGCCACCTAAAAGTTATAGTCTCAGTCTACGTTTTAGTGAATAGAGTTTGAACTGTTCAAATCACTGAGGACCCTCTGCCACCATGTAGTTTTGCTAAAGCCTAAGAGATTTACTGCCATAGTTGTGCTGTTTTGCATAGTTCTTGTGATAGAATGCATCTGACTACACTTCTGTGTTGGACCTGAAGATTCCATAGTGCTTTAACCTTTGCCTAATATGTATGGGCCGGCGGCTGTGGCCGAGTGGGTAAAGCCGCCGCCCCTGGATCCGTGCTCCTTCTCGGAAGGACGCCGGTTCGAGTCCTGCGGGTCTCGCTCTGCCAACTTCGTCCGGGCTTGCCCCGGCCAAGGCTTAGAGTGTCCCAGGGCTAAAGGGGGTGGGGCCAGTTCCGCGCACGCTGAGCTCCACGTAATAAATCCATTCGCGCAGGCATAAAAAGCATCGTCGTTCGCGACGGCTAGCCACACACACACACACAATATGTATGGGTACTTCTCAGAAAACTAATTATCACTAAAATAAATAACTAAATAAACCCTGAAAGCCTTGCTTTATCCAGTTGTCTCCTCTGAGCTTATGTACAACAAGACTTTATTTGCCATTCCTCTGCCCAGAAACCTGTAGATGAATGCTAAGTGCCATTTAAGTAATGGCCTGTTGTTCAAGTGAATGTTGCATTGCCGAAGTATTTGTTGATTTGTCCACACATGTTGATGCTATGCAAAAGCTCTGAATAAACTACCTTTTTTAAGACAAAAAGTGACCAGTGCTGTTTAACTCTTTGTCAGTGATGTGGACAGTGCTATTGAGTGCAGCCTCAGCAAATTTGCTGACAGCACCAAGTTATGTAGTGCAGTTGATACGTGGGAGGGAAGAGATGCCATTCAGGGGACCTGGACAGGCTTGAGAAGGGGACTCATGAGAACCTCAGAAGTTAACCTCATTAAGGCCAAGTGCAAGGTCCTACACCTGGGTTGGGGCAATCTCAACACAAACTGAGAGAAAAACTCATTGAGAGGAGCCCTGCAGAGATTACCTTGGGGATGCTGGTGAGTGAAAGATCGAACATGAGTTGGCAATATGTGCTCATAGCCCAGAAAGCCAGTTGTGTGCCAGGCTGCATCAAAAGCAGCATGGCCAGCAGGTTGAGGGAAGTGAATTTCCCTCTCTACTCTGTTCCTGTGAGACCCCACTGAGAATACTGATTCCAGTTCTGGGGACCCTGATTTAAGAAGCATGTGGAGCTGCTGGAGTGAGTTTGGAGGGAGGCCATGAAGGTGATCAAAGGACTGGAGCATCTCTTCTGTGAAGACAGGCTGAGGTGGAGAAGGCTCCGTGGAGACCTGTTGCGGCTTCCCAGTACCTAAAGGTGCTATGAAAGAACTGGAGAGGGACTTTTTACAAGGAAATGCAGTGACAGGACTTGAGGGAATGGGTTCAAATTGACAGAGAGCAGATTTAGATTAAATATGAGGAAAAAATTCTTTACTGTGAGGGTGGTGAGGCACTTGCACAGTTTGCCCAGAGCAGCTGTGGATGCTGCATCCCTGAAAGTGTTGAAGTGTTGGACAAGGCTTTGAACAAGCTGGTCTAGGAGCAGTAGAACTTAGATGATCTTAAGGTTCCTTCCAACAGAAAATATTTTATGACTATAATTCTATTATTTCATCCCCTCTGTTCCAGCCTTGCGTGTGTATGATTATGTGACTCAAAAGTTCCACTCTTTTCAGATGATCTGCTCTAAAAGCGCATAAAACCCACTGCTTTTAAAAAGCAGCAGCAACTGGTTGTATTTGAAGATGCCTCAGTATCAGTTACAAGTGTCTTCATGAGCTATGTAGTAAACAGCTGGATTGACCTGGATAAATTAGATGCAACGCAATCCTCTCCTTTTACAGTTCTGCTACTAAATCCCTCTGCACAATAGACAGGAAGGTTTCTCAGGTGGAGTGGGTTGCACGTTAGTTAGAGTCAAACAACGCCAAAATTGAGATGGAGAATTTTTGGATGTACCAGATTGAGTATCGTAAGAAAAACGTAAGTAGACATTGGAGAGAAAAAATGGGGCAACTAGCACTTTTTTTTATTGATGCACTTAAGGAAAGAAAAATTAAGCCCGTTGATAGACCTCTGTACCCGATAACAGCATGCTTCATTTGAGCTTATTATCTTTGTTCTGACATTTTTGGTAGGCTTCTAGAACTTGTTTTGTTAATGACAAATGACAGCAAAGTAGTCACTAAGTCTTTATTTTTTACTTTATTTAGAGCAGCTATGCAAGTTGCCTATCTGCTAAGATCTATCAAAATATTTCATGTTATTGCTGTGACTACAGTTTTTCTTTGTACATTGTACATGGTACCTCTAGAAATGCATTTTGATTTCGAAGAAAACTGAGTCTTTACTCTTCAAAGTCTTAACTTTTCTGTATGAATGTTTTTGGACATGACATCTCCCATGTCATGTCATGTAGCAAACTTTGTAGAATATTTGATCTTTGGGCTTTGTAGTTTTTGTTCTTGCTTGTTTGATTTTTGTTTGTTTGTTTGTTTTTTGTTTGTTTTTTTGTTTTTTTCCCCCCAGAAGTATTTGAGCAGGCATTCAGACAGAGCATACAGAAAGCGTGTGATAATGTTGGTGGTTGCTTAGTTCTGATACTTTGTAAATGAAAATAGCTGTGTAAAGATACTTGTAGTCCTACTGGAGTAACAAAATTTCTTAAGGCCAATTGCCTGGTTTAAATGAAATCATTAGTTTTTGTCGTTCAGTGTATGAATGTGAGATCTTTCAGGCATTGTAAAGAGGTTTTTTATGTGTGTGGAAACATTTGATGCTTAACTTGGTTTCTTTGTCCGCTGTTTAAAGCTCAGTCCTATAATATCTGGATGTCATTATTGAGCTGATAGTATGGTGTGCCTTTTATATTTAATCTTAACACAGAAATACTGCATAACTATTAAGAAAGTGAGCACCATGAAGACACTTCTGTATGTAAATAGGAGTTGCTATTTGTGCAGTTGTGTCACTGTGTCACTGCTAACTCTGGTAGTTACACAGCAAGCCAGGGAAGCCTGTGTCTGTCTCTTGCACAGCCCCTGTGTGAATCCTCGAGGTGCAGAGAGCAGTTCGTTGGTCTGATGGCACAAGCACATCCCAGCATTCTAGGGACCATATCACACCTGTATCTGGTCAGGGACTGTTTCACGGTTCCATCTCCTTTTGCTCTGCAGCTGTAATTAATAGAGTGAGATGCAGGAACTGCTGTTTTACCTAGGAGATATATGTGTGAGGAATTGTTTCTTAATTCTTTGGAAGCCTTTATTGGTTAACTATAATTTTAATACTTAGTCGCTATCTGAGATAGAAATTTTAGAGAATGAGTGTAAAGAGAAAGAGAAGAATGGAGTTTTGTTTTCTTGTTTTATTCCATATCTAAGAGAAGCTGAAAGAAACTTAAAGGTTTGGCTTTTTGGTGTTGTGTTTGGATTTTTGGCTTTTTTCTTGTACACTATTTTATAGAATGCAGTGTTTCAGCTGGCGTGGCTGCAGAGCATGAGAGTCCTCCTGGATTGGAGTTGCTGCCGGCTCAGAACATTGGATATGTAGCCTTTTTCTAGAGTGACTCATTGGCTTAGAGAAAAACCATGTCATGCAGTTGTTTATGAAAAGGCAAGAATAGCAGTTGCTGTTTTGCCATCAGTGATGAACTGCTGAGCTGGCAAAGCTAGAGCCACACTCCCCTTGGGCCAGGGCTGTGGGGCAAAACATCCAGCTTGCATACCTAAATGCTAAACTTTCCTATGAGGATTCCCATTTTGGCTTGAGCAAACATGTTTTGCAGGTACCTCCTTAAAATCTGCCTCTAAAAATGACTACTGAGTTAAAGCTTTGTACTCTCCTTAATTTTGGTCACCTTCACTAATTCCACATTCTGTGTTCTGTGTCATACCCTCATACCAGGGCCCCCTGCTCTGTACTTTAGATACCTTGCTACAGCTTTATTGTGTCATCAGCATTCATTGGGATTTGTCTATGATTAGAATATCCTTTCCCAAAGCATTCTTTCCCTTTATCAAGATACTTCCTGACAGGTCACATAAACAGTTGCTCCACTGAATTGTTTATGGCAAAAGGAGAAAAGTGGGAAAGTGTGATTTAAAGAGCATGTATAATACTGAGATCAAAGCATGAATTGTGGAATATTTTCCAAGTTTGCACTGTATCTGGAATGAGGAATAACAGTCCTTGACTATGATATTGAATAGTCATTGAATATATTCACGAATCCTTGACTACATCAGTAATACTCTGCACAGTTTATAGAAGTTGCTTTCTAAGATGATGGAATAATATCTGTGGACAACTACTGCAGCCTTTCTCAGCTCAAATTAGATTAGTTTAGTGCCTCAGGTAATTATACCTGAGAGCATCTGTGCTTATGGGCAAATTGCAGTCTTTTCTTAACTTTCCCCAATTTGACAACTAAGTAATCTTTAGCCGAATCCCTGTGTTCTAGTTTAAGTCAATTCACTTGTCTCCCATCACAGTTTATTTCTGAGTCATGTCACCTTTTCTTCTCTTCTGTGGAGTGTCAGAGCTTAGGATGTTGGCCTGCATTGCCTGAAGCCTTCAGTAAACTCACAGTCATTTGTCTGCATCCCACAGTCATGTACAGCTGAAGGTCCTGTAACTGCAGCTTAGCTGAATGGTGATAATAAAAGTAAATAGTTGTCCCAATACAAGGAGCAGATGATCCTCCATTCACTTGGCAAAAATACTTGACCCACTTTTTGGCTGAGTGTTGCCTACCACTAAGCACAGCTTTTAATTTTCACAACTGCTAGAAGTCATACATTAATAATAAATAAACACTAATGTCTTTTAACTGTTCTTCACTGATAACTTCACTGAGATACTAAATTATGATCATTATAATAAAAAGCAAGGGTCACAATATTTTAAGTGTCTGTCTTGTTTTTTTCTTTGTTGTCTTTTTGGTTGGTTTTGTTGGGGTTTTTTTTGTTTGTTTGTTTGGTTGGTTGTTTTTTTCTTATTTTAATCCCCCTTCCCATCTCTAATTTGATGAGAGATTGCCAGGTTAGAGGAAAATTTGAAAGAAGAATTTCTGCATTGGACACTCATAATATTGCTTGATTTTCTTGCCATGTCTAGTCTCCATCTCCTGATTCCTCTTCACCTCGGGGTGCTGAATCATCAAGTAGGCAACATCACCAGGATGTCTGCAGTACAGCAGAGGCCTCCACTAATAAAGAGGTAGAGTGAAATATTTTTAAAAGCCACAGTCTTGTTCATACTGCTTATGCATGCCTTAATTTTCCTTGTCACCTTGTACCTGCGCAATCCTTTTTCTTCTTCCATAATTTTAATAAACTTGAAAAGCTGATTTCCCTTTTGTTTTTCCCTTATACTACTTTCCCTTATGCTTACCTGGCTGTCTGACTGAATTTCTAACATATTTAAGAGTCTTAATGTGGCATATCTGACTCTGTGTTCAGATGCCACTAAATTTATTTAACAGACTGGGAGCTATTGATTTACCAAACAGCTAATATCCCGTCTGTAGTAGAGGCAAAACAAAGAAGCCCTTTCCTTTTTTCCATGCAGATTATCTTCCCACAAAGAAAAAAAATATTTCTCAGCCAGATGAAAAGTTATTTAATTGATTTATGCTGCTTAATATTTTGTCATTGTAGAAACTGTCCTGTCAGTGATTCATAGTCAGAATTAAGGTCCTGACTCCAGGCTCCTCAAAATAAAGCTACATACTTGTGCTTTTTTTTCCCCCCTTCACCTAGCAGCACTTTACACTGCAGTAGTTCCACCAACACAAAATCAAAAGTAGAACCTCTCACAGTGTGAAAAGAAAATGATTTGACATAAAAAGTGTTACCGTTAGTATAGAATGGCAGGCTCTGTAAACAGAGAAATCTGGAAATGTTTGGGGGTTTTATTTTTTTGTTTTTTAAACTTGAAAACAATCTAGAAACTGTAGAGTAACAAGTTCTGTATTGTTACTGATAGCAGTGCATGAGTTATCTTCTAAAGTTAAAACCCTGATCTACTACAAGTGGAATACTGATTAAAATTGAAACACTAATTAGTAGGCCATTGTTTCTTTTTTTCTTTTATAATTATCAAAGAGTAAGGAAGCTTGTAACCTGTATGTAGTTGTACTAGTCTGTATTTGCATTTAGAAAATAATGAAAAGTTTCAAAAGACTGAAGAAACCCTTAATTTTTCACGTACTAAAGTTTTCAGCGATAGACCATGCCATTAATTTTCATCTGCTGTACTGTTAGCTTATTAAAGCCTTTAGCTTTCTTCAGTATAGACTTTGTCACTTCCTTTAATATTCTATATTTTAGCAATTTTTTAGATATCAGTAAATGTACCCAAAGGAAAAAACCAAACAAGACACTACTCATTTCACTTGTTAGGATGTGTTTACACGTAGTGACAGAGGTGATGAACTGGGTTTCACAGCAGGATGTGTCAATTGTTAGTTTCCCTCAGATGGGGAAAATTCCTGCTTTGGTACTTCTAATGCAAGAATAAAATGAAAAATAGCCTCATAACTTTTGGGATTGATTTTTAGGGCTTAGGAAAACCTTTTTTGTAAATATAAATTTTGTAATACTAGATGGCAATGAGATTATCAAGAGTAATGGAATATTAATTACCTTGTTATTTCATTATTCATGGTTATGTAAAATTAAAAGGTATCGTTTTCTACCTCTTGGTAACTTTACCTGTTACTTTACTATTCTTGTGGTCATAATAGAATGCCTTTCAGCCTGGATAATGAACAAGAAAAATTAAATGTGTGGGTGAGTTTTTGCAGTAAAGACATATCTGATGATGGTTTACACCACTCTATCCTAAAAATAAGTTGCTTGTTATTTTGCAGAATAGTTGCCAAGTCTGTATCAGAGACTTTGTTTACTCTGTTTAAAAAAAAACACAGCTTTGTAATGAGCATTTATATGCATGAACTGCCCCTGGTGTGTAGGGAATTTGTCCTCTAAGCCTGTCAGAGCCCACTGTTTGAATCTCTTTAACACTACACCAGCAACTACTACAAACCATTGTTGGAGTCTGTATTGGATAGGAGATTCGGTAGGAACATTGATCTGAGAAGACGAAAGAGTCACAGATCTGAAAAGGCACGTCACATGTCCTCACAGCAGCTTACGTGCTTTGGCAGTGGAAAATCATTGATTATTGACATCTCTATTGATGCTGGTACAATATCTGATGGACAGGTTTCTTGGTTTTGCAGATTAATCAGGGAGTGGCAAGAACTTAGAGGCTGCACAGGCTCTGCTGTCTGTGTCAGAGCCTTTTGGTTTTGTTTTGCAAATTTCATTTTATGGCAAGTCAAGCATCATTGATTGGAAAATATTACTTGTTACATCCATTTTTAATTTCTTACAAAGGAAAAGACTCCTTGAGGTTAGTCAATTCACCTGTCACATAACTGTTACCTGTTTTTTCCACTACTACACAGACCCTGGTAAGTTGACTGTGATAAAAAAAAATAATTTGATATATATTTCCATGTATATCATCTGGAAATATACTGAAAATTGTTGAAGATATTATTCATTATTCTGATCAGATGTATAGATTTTCTTTTAATAAAATTATATTAAGCAATCATTGGAAGAGCTACTATACAATCAGTTGTAGATTCATTGAAGTTTTGTAAACATTGAAGGATCCAGAAGTCTTTTTGGCATGTGGTAGCAACAGAAATACCCATTATCATCGCTCTGTTGTCACACAGAGTTTTACTTAATAAATTTTCATATGTGGTTTATCTTATTGTTTATAACAAAATGGTGAGGCTTACTCACTGCAGGTTGTAACCTTCAGGTGACTGAAGTGTTAGTCACAGAATCTTTCACATAATATACCAGTTCGAAGCATTTATATGTAGAAATCAGGACTCTTTTTGTTTCTTCACTTTTTATGTAGTTAAAGCTACTAAATGTGGTTTTGTGCTTGATGCAGTGTAAGCATAGCAGGTGGTGAGGGCATAGTGAATTCAGTTTCCTCACAGAATACAGGTTGCTACATAACCTGTTGAAATTTTGAAATATTTGAAATACTGAAAAGAAAACTTTTGGTAGGCTATGTTAATGTGATGGATACATTCAAGAACAGTCCTAATGAATAAGAGCATTTTGTTAATGATGATTTCAGTCATGAATAACAACAGAGTGGTGCAATTTTTGTATTCCTCCATGTATTTATTTGTAGTTGGAAGATCCAATATCTTTGAGATACTATTTTTGTGCATATTTCTTACTAAAAGTATAGCACTTGTTTGTAGACAATGCACTGGTAACTGAGGTCTGGGCCTAGCATACTGCTTGTTGGACAGACACAACTGAGATACATCAAATTTTACTCTAGTAGGTGCTTAGATTTTGAAAATACTTAATATAATAGTAACTATTAATAAGTGATGATTTTCCTTTGCTAATAACTATGATGTAATTTTTGTCATGGAGAAATTTTTAATGCATATTTTTGCATGCTATGTTCTGTTTGAAATCCTTTTTGTCTTAATTACAGTCGAGAAAAAGCTTGGCTTCATTTCCAACGTATGTTGAAGGTAAGATAGTTCTCCAATTTCTGAATGTTTTTTTCATATGGAAAAACCACCAATGTATAAACTTCTATTTTTATTTGCTGAATAAAAAAGCTACCAAGGCTGGATGCACTGATTTAGATTGTGTCCAGTCTTGAACATGAACTAAATCCTACTGTGCTCTTTCAGAAGTTCTTAAACATGGAGCTTTTATTTTCTTTTGTATTTCATTCATAGTTTCTGTGTCAGTTCTGCTGTGTTTTTTTTTCCTCAATATCACTTAAAGCACTACTTTTTTAATGGTATGTACACAACGTGTATGGATGTGTGTGGACAAGGAAAATAGACTAATCAAGGAGACTACTGTGCTCTGTCCAGCACTGATTTCAATTGGCCAGCTTAAGCCAATCTCAGTTGGATTAATTAACAGAACTGAATCAATTGGCAGGCCTGCTGGAGGGAATCTTAAAGCTACTTGTCCTCTAATTACGTAGTGCTTCCTCTCTTGGAGTTAAGTTTGCACTAGTACTGCATTTATTCAGAACAATGTGAAAAAGCAAGTCACCTGCTGCATGAAGTGCTGTTGTTACCTTTTGCATGAGCCTGCATCCTGTGTGTACTGCGGGAAGGATGCAGTTATTTTGTTATTTTGTTAAGAGAGCATGACAGAAGCAGAAAATACAAGTTTCTTCTTTATTTTTTTACATTTCCCCTGACAGTGGTTGTTCCATATGCTTAATAAAATGTCAGAAATACAGTTGATGTGATACTTTATTGTACTGCCTTGTAACTCCTTGGATTGCTTTACAGCGGTGCTTTGCTTAATTGATGATGTGATCATTTTCTCTTAGACTGCACACTGATCATTGGTTTAGTCTTCAGTGTATAAGCTGCATATTTTGGAGTCTCTGGCCAGAATGTCAGTTAGTCCATAGCTGAGCACTGGAATTTTGCAGCAATGAAAGATCTCTCTTAGGATTTAAATTCATCTCCTATTTGTAGAACTCTATATCAAAGGCCATTTTAAATAATCCTAGTCCCCTTATAAAAGGAATAAAAAAAATTGTAAACAAAAATGTTCTTAGATCTTGGTCTAAGTGCAAAATTCCTTAAAAACACAAATGTTCCATTTTTAGGCACCAGGCAGCAGGCTACGGAAAATCTTGCCAGTGCCTGTGCTATGCTTTCATTGTGATAATAATTCTGTTGCCAGAAGTAATAAATTAAGGAGGTTTTACAAAAAGCAGTGCTGTCTTTCTGTTCACCTCTGATGCAGTTAGACCCCATACCTTTTTTTGATTTTAATATGCTGCTCTCTGAGTCTTATCTACGCCTTTATCTGTCTATATGTTTTTTGCATTTTGGTCAGCAATTGTACTATAAAGGGTTCTGCACCTTTTATAAGGGAAGTGGCGGAAATGTTGAAAAGTCCTGGATGTGCAGAGTAACAAATATCGACACTTCTTCTTGTTGTATGATTTGTATGATAAGTGTTGTATGATTTCTGGGCTGGGACAGTGTGCAAATATGTGGTACTTCCAGGAGGCGGATGGCTGCTGTTAAATTGCACCCTCTTTCTTTCTGTTTGTGGCCATTGGTCTTAGAATTGCAAGGCTGGCTTTGGTGGGTGAGGAGCAAGCTGAGTAACTGTGTCTGCCCTTTTACCACAGTGAAAACTCAGAGGTTATTTTGCTCCAAGCTGGTCCCTGTGCACAAAAGAATGAGCTCTTATGAGAAACAAGCTGGATTAGTAAGTACAGCTTTTGCTGGAGAGATGTGTAACAAGGTTTCGGTAGTGAGGCAGCTGCAGAGGTGTCTTCTGTGAGAAGCTGCCAGAAGCTTCCCCCTGCCTGGTAGATCCAGTGCCAGCCAGCTCCAAGCAGACTTATCACTGGCCAAGGCTGACCACATTGGTGACAGTGGTAGTACCCCTGGGATATTGTACTTACAAAGGGGAAAAACATCCCTGCACCACAGCAATTGCAGCCAAAGAAGAAAGAACTTAGAATATGTAAGAGAAAAACCTTTGAAGACAAGGTCAGTGGAGAAGGAAGGAACAAAAAGTGTTCCAGGTGCCAGGGCAGTGATTTCCCTGCAGCCCATGGTGAAGACCATGGTGAGGCAGCTGTGCCCCTGCAGCCCATGGAGGGCCACAGTTGAGCACATATACACCTGTAGCCACAGAGGACCCCATGCCAGATCAGGTGGATGTTCAGAAAAAGCAGGCTACGACCCCATGGGAACCCCATGCTGGAGCAGGCTGCTGGCAGCATATGTGGCCCTGAGGAGAGAGGAGCCCACACGGGAGCAGGTTTGCTGTGCTTGTGACCCTGTGGGGAACCTGCACTGCAGGAGTCTGTTCTGAAGGACTCTTCCATGGGAGGGAACCCACTCTGGAGCAGGGGAAGAGTGTGAGGCCTCCTCCCTGTGAGGAAGAAGGAGTGTCAGAGAAAGCATATGATGGACTGATCATGGCCCCCATTCCCTGTCCTCCTGTGCCTCTGCAGGCATGACACAGAGAAACTTGGAAGTAAAATTGAGTTCTAAGAAGGGAGAGGTGGGGGTAAGATGTTGGAGCATTTGTTTTTATTTCTCATTATTTTACTCTGATTTCATTGCTAAAACATTAAATTAATTTTCCCGAGTTGAGTCTGTTTTCCCCATGGCAGTAATTAGTGAATATCTCTCCCTGTCCTTGCCTTGCCCCAAGAGCCTTTCACTATATTTTCTCTCCCCTGCCCAGCTGAGGAGGGGAGTGATTGAGCAGCTTTGGTGGGTAGGATCAGGTACTGGGTGCATTTGCTTGATGTTCTGTGCTGTATTTTGAAAGTACTGGTTGCCACGTAGTTGTGCTAAACTGAAGTATTTTCAGAGGAGGATTTGCAGCCATCAAGTGCAGGCTCAAATTGTCAAGTGCTGCTGTTTTACTGTGGTGCAGCCTGATTGTCTTCAGTGACTGCTTTCCTGTGTTACAGTTCCTGGACCTTGTGATCCTGAAGACTTAATCGATGGAATAATTTTTGCTGCCAATTACCTTGGTTCAACTCAACTCCTTTCTGATAAAACTCCTTCCAAGAATGTGAGAATGATGCAGGCTCAGGAAGCTGTCAGCAGGATCAAGGTGAGGAGTAATTCTTTCTGCTTCTTGTATGGTTGTCTTATGGTTGTGGGTATGAACTTCGTACTTGTGCAGTAATTTTTTCATGTGGGGTTACCTGTAGTTTCAGAAAGGTAAAGTGCCTCACCTTTCTTTCTGCAAAATAAGTTGTATGTTTAATGCTGCTTTTGGAACAAGACTGATAAGGGAAAGTTACCAGGCCATTTTAATTCCCTGTGGTAATACTTGTGCTGTGTATGCTAAGCCAGAGTCTGAAATGAGTGGTGGTCAAAGTTGTGTATTATCCAGGTGTTGAGTGATAACAGGTTTAGAGTATAACTAATAAGTATTGGAGCTGCTTCTGACTTGGCACTTGAAGGAACTGCTGCTGTGGTAATGACTGCAGTTATTTTTGACCCTGCTGTTGATAACTGTTTCTGAACACGTAACAGCTAGGAGCTGATTCAAAAAGAAAATGCCTGTGATGGTACAGAGATGTATGGAAAAAAGGTAATTTGTCCTGGAATCTGGTATGTTTCCTTTGTTTATTTAGAAAACAGAAATGCCAACTGGATTTCTGTACAGGCCATGACAATGGGCTTGCTGTTGTATTCTAAGTTACAATTAGGACACTGTGAACTGAAATTAACATGTGTGGATGAAGTGTTGCATGGCTGTACAGGACACTGCAGTATTCCCAATGACTGGGAATACATTACTGGGTGGTAGGCACACAGCTTCATCTCCTGCTGGTTCAGTTAACCAACACAATCTCCTCTGGCAGTTTTTCATAGTTTAATATTTGTATGTTCTTCTTTTGTAGTTTATTTTGGGTTCCAACTCAGATTTGGTGTGTGATTGTATAAAAGAGAGAGGAAGAGGAGAGAAGGTTATCAGCAAGGCCAGTAGTATTGTCTGTTAAGGTTGGCTGATGCTTCCTACTGTTGTTATTCCTTTGAGTGTTTTTCCATGAAAGGTGCTCAGTTCAATATTGTAACTAACACAGAAGCTCCTACTGGAAACCATTGAGAGATTTCCATAAATAGTAGTTTTGCTAATGTTCAAATGAGTAAGTTCCTGTAACCTTGTCTCTGAAAATCATTAGCACTCTAGCATTTTAGAAGAGGCAGGGATGTAGCCTTCCTGTTAGCGATAGCTCGTCCTTTGCTATCTCTGTAGAAGTTTTCGCAAACTTATACGACTGACCCTTTTTCAAAAGAATGATTTATCTTTGTTCATTGAGACTCAGTATTCAGTAACATTCTTTAAAAATATGTATCACTCAGCTTTCTCAGCGCTGGCAGGTCTTGGTGGGTTTTTTCTAAAGGTACCATCAGTTAGAAAATTTGTCTGATTTGGATGGATGGGAAACCAAAGATAAGGAAGAGAAGAGAAATAAGGGCTTAGGTGAGGCTGTATCTAGAAGGAACACATCACTGGAGGTTTAAAGAAAAGCCTGGCATCAGCTATCATAGGAAAATGGTACCAGGAGTGAAACTTGAGCCTGGACAGGAAGTTTGCACGTGGAAGGTAAAGCTTCTGTGGGAATACACACTAGAAAAAGATTGAAGGGATGTGATAGAGAAAAACGAAACAAAATTGATTCAAATGGGGCCTATGAGATGTAAGAGTGTAGAATCTTTCTCTAATACTACGTGTATTTCTTAGAAGTTCATTAAGAAAATATTCTTTCTGAGGACTGTGTTATATTTCAGCATTTCTGTGGCTCAAAACAGAAGAAATCTATTTAACTCATTTCTTCATAGTTATGGAAAATGAAGTTTATGAATTAAGAGTGAGGTTTTAAAATATGCAGACTTGAAGCTAAGAGCATTAAAGGGGTGAAGAGTTTTGTTTAAGCCCTGCTATGTAAACGTACCTTCACATAAGTGTATTCCTTTTGAATTTAATAATCTCTGTAATGCTTCCTTTTAACAGAGCCTTCATGTATTCATGCATTTAGAATATGAACAGATTTTGAAAACAATTTTCCATGCTACTTCTAAAAAGTATCTCTTCAGTTAAAAGTGCAAGGATTGGGTGTTTTCTTGCTTGGGCATTAATCTCTGTGAAATCCAACTGAGTTAAAACAGATACAGTGCTTTGAAGGTATTCATCAGATGTAGTTATGAATACTTCACTAGGAGGCACTTTTAGTTTGCTGTGTGGCAGGTTTGAATAGTTTTAGCTAACACCTGGTTTAATTTCTGAGTGTAATTTAAGGTAGAACCCACATGTGAAAATAGATTACTATTCCACACATTTTGTTCACTCAGTGTCAGCTCTGTGCTCTCTGAGTTGCAGTACATTTTCTGTAGAGGCTAAATGGCTTGAGCAAACTTAAAACATCACTGTAGCAAAATTGGAAGCTTGCTGGTTTTTAATATTTTGTAATTTTGGAAATTGCTTCTAGATAAATAATTACATTTCATTTGCCTTAAATGAAAATCCTGAATTCTGTGTATTTTAAACAAATAATATTTTGTGTAGATTAGGAAGTTTCTGGTTTTTTTCTTCTAGTAGTACAGAAATAATCTTCTGATTTAAATTAGCAAAATAATGTGGTGACAAAGAGGATTTGTCTAAAAAAGCGTCTTGCATAGAATTACCCTAATTTTTTTGTTGTTCATGGACCATAACTTTTTTGTGACATTTCTGTGCGTTAAATCACTTACTGGAAGTGCTTGTTTTACATCATTACCTTGCTTTTATTAAATATTTGAAAGTTGTAATTCAAAATGCTTCCATTTGAAGAACAGAATTTTCAAGAAGTTGAATGATAGTGTATTTTGATAAATCTTTGATTCTTCATTGTAAACCTGTAGCTCAAGGGTTTTTTGCCTCCTTTTTCTTTTTTTTTAGCCTGTGCTTTTCTTTGTTTTGGAGGTCCATCACTCTAAAGTTTAGGGAGGGAAAGAAACTGCCTGAAGGGGAGCTTGATTTTGGAAAGCAATTTAAATGCTGTAACTCAGAAGTATGCCCAGTGTATGTAAGGCAGCTGTTATTCAAGTATGTTATTTCTGAGTATTAATTTAAATTAATAGTAATGTAATGAAGAACCTGCAGTGTGAGGCAGTTCTAGTTGCTTTTGCAATAGTTTGTAGTCAGCAGGCTGTCAAATACTTCTCAGTTTGAAAAAGCTGACTGAAAGCTAGTGTGAGAATGTTTCTGTTTGAAAATAAACAGCATGGTCTAAACTCTGAGTAGCTGCTTTCAGAATTGTTTAGGCAAAACCTGATAGCTTTAAGCTGTGAGCCTCAGTATAAAACATTTGATGTGTTTTGTGATTCAGGCCTCCTGTTTGTTCTTCATAAAAGTAGTTAGTACTGAATCTGTATTGAGCCTATTAATTTAATCAGCAAAGAGGCTGTTACTAATGGAAGTAAAAGCATAACTGCCAGCCTGGTGAGTATTACGTTTCTTCACTAAGCAGGTCCAGAAGTTCAGTTCACCTTGGTTTGAACTAATGATTGCAAGACTAAAAAGTATGTGTATTTGGGTTGTCAGTAGAAGAAGCCTGTTTTAAGTGTTTGTGGAACTGAAGTACTTGCTCCACTGCTTCCTTGAAAAATGTGGTAGTATGGGCATATCTTTATGTAGGTGTCACAGGAAAATCTCCTGTACAGAGATGCAATGTGAACATGGGTTTATTAATACGATAATGGTTTATTTGCTCAGAAGGAGAAGAAAATGAAGGTGACAGTTACCTTCTGTAATTTTATTTGTCCAGGAAAAAGTAGCATAGTTTTAAGAATTTTTTTGGAGTCTCTTGAAGTATGAGATCTGAAAAAGCTGGAATAACAAGGGTTAAAATTCTTCTCTCATCTTTTTTGCATTGATGTGCCTTCAAAAAAAGTAACATCATGGTTTATACTGCTGTAAGTGAGGGAAGCTCTGTTTTGGTTCTTAAACCAAAACCAAAAGCCCAAATGAGCACAAAATAACCTTGTTTGTTGCACATAATGTTTTAAGTGAAAAACAAAAAAAACCTTTTGTGTTCTTCATGACTCTTTCAGTGCTATTTCTTTTCATTTCTGAAAGTAATTGTGGTTAACATGAAATACTATTTATAATTTTTTAAGGCAAAAAGAAAAGAAGGAAATTAATCTAAGCAGGGACTAATTTAGATCAGGTAGTAGTCTGTGAGCCCTGACATTAGCATGCAGATTCCTGCTTGACTTGGAGTCGCTGTAAACTCTTCTCTAACTGTTCTCCTGTCTCTGTTTGTTCCATGCTAAGCAGATGGCCCAGAAATTAGCCAAAAGCAGGAAGAAGGTGCAGTACAAACTCCATCAGCTTGATGTTATGCTTGTTCTTTTGTTTTCTGGGAGGGTTTTTTCTTTTCTTTTTATTTTGTGGTTTTATTTTCTGCATCCAGCAAGACTTTTTCAGATTTATTTCTGAGCCACCATACCAGTTGACATATGTCAGAAATCAGTTGCCTGATTGGCCATTTTTTGTTGCTTATCATTAGCCATTTCATGTTAGAAATAGAATAAAGATTGGATATATCAAATGGTTACAGACAGTACCCAAAATGCATGCTAAAGAATCAGGACTGAAATAGGCAAAGGTTTTAACTCTGTAAAATGATAGATTAAAATGAAGTGGATTTTTTTTTTTTTACTTTTTTTTTTTTTCTTTCCTTTTTTTTTTTTTTATTTTTTTTTTTTTTTTTTTAAAACTTCTTTTTTTGTTTTAC
>VXBX01001613.1:114476-126770 GCA_013400415.1 Scytalopus superciliaris
AGACTGCTTTGTTTGATTCACAGAGGTGTCAAATTGCTGGATGCAAAAAAAAAAGTTTATGTCTATACATGCAGTAATATACTGAGATTTGCTCATCTTTGTAATGAATTTTGTTTGTGAAACTTCTAAGTATCTTTTAACAAACGTAATTTAAAAAAAATTACAAATGTTTGCTTTCTGTTAACAAAATAGGACTTCTGAGGTGGGTTACTACTTGAATAGTGTGTTGTCTGACTGTGAAGGTCTTTCTAGCAGAACTGCATTATGAATTGCTTAAATAGTACCCACCTGTGGTACAGATTTTTCCATTGCTTTTGGCAGTTCGTTGTTAGCCCATATAGAAATTCCTCAGAAAAGAGGTGCTATTAGGCCTTTCCATGGCTTGTATGAAAACCTTCTTTAAAGTGGGATTCATAGTGTGCAGAAAATGGTAGAATAATTTTGATTTTCATTAAATATTTATAGTTCATGCTGCAGTCAGGTATAATTTTACTGAATCGGGAAAAATATCAGAGAAGCTTTTATGAGGTTATTTTTTTTTTTTTAACAATACCCAATTCACTTTCACATATGTGATGTAGTTTCCACATCTTTGTGTTTATCTTTTGCTTCTGCAGTCTAATACTCTATCCTGCATTGCTATTCTGGTGACTGTGTCTTAGTGCCCCCTTGTCCGTGAACTAACAGCATTAGCATGTTACCTAATGTGTTTGTTTGACTCTAATCCATTTATTTGCAGGCTCCAGAAGGTGAATCTCAACCCATGACTGAAGTAGACCTCTTCATTTCTACACAGAGAATAAAAGTACTGAATGCAGACACACAGGTATAGACACAAACACCTTTGTCAGTATTGTGGCAGTAGGCTACTGAAATAGACTTCACCATGCCAAAATTTGTCCTTCAAAATGTTCTATATCTTGTGTTTCCCTCCAGGATTTCCTAGTAAGAAATCCATGGTCAACAAGCGTATCATACAGGCAATTACTCTGATGTGTCTGACTCTAGAAGTGCTTAGTATTTGTGGGTAAATTCATTGCAATCAACTCATTTCTCATGAGCCATGATGCATCAAGTATTGATTATGCCGAGAGTAGCCCAAAATGTTTAGTTGTAATAATTTGTTCATAGTCCTCTACACATACATGCCTAGCATACACAAGTTGTGATATTGAGGTCTCTATGTGCTTTTACACAGAAAAAAACCCCTGTAATTTGTAAAACTTTCTCTTTGTTTTACTTTTGAAAAGTGAGACTCGTTTCCTGTTGGCATCTCCCTTCTTGCATGACAGGTATTACAGACTTCATTTAAGGAAGGTCTTATTGCTATCTCTGTGTTTTCATATTAGGTGTGCAATAAGAACCTCATTGAAGCAGTTGCTTATGTTGGTTTTCTTATTTCCCAGGAAACCATGATGGACCATCCCCTGCGGACCATTTCTTATATTGCTGACATAGGAAATATAGTTGTCTTGATGGCTCGTAGGCGAATGCCACGCTCTAACTCCCAGGATAATGTGGAAGCATCTCACCCTTCCCAAGACGGAAAGAGGCAGTACAAAATGATTTGCCACGTCTTTGAGTCTGAGGATGTAAGCAATTACTCTGTCTTGTAATTTTCTAGGGGTGGAAAAGTAAGCACGTCTCAGTAGCCTGAATTCCATTGTTAGTGGTCTTGTTTACTTTTTAACTGCAGCCAATATGTCATCTAAGCACAGGAACTTGCCTTCTGTTTGTGTGTTTGGACCCAACATTTTACTCGGGAAATTGGTGTTGATAGAAATGCTTCCCACTTTTAAGCTCCTTGAGTGCCTTCCAGTAACAGTGAGATGAGGGTCCAGTTGCCACAGTTTACGAATAGCAGCTCAGATTCTTTGTAAGAGAGTAAAAGTCTATCAGAGATTCTTATTTTCCTAGGAAAATTCTAATCCCAAGTCTTGCACTGAGGATCAAACACTCACACATACTAGCAAGGTGGATTTTTTATTTTTTTTTCAGGAGGCTGGTGTTGGGGGGTGGTTGCTGTCATCATATCAAAAAGCCAAAAAATAAAGTTCGTAATTTCAGCAATCCCAAACTGTGCTGGTGTGCTGAATAGAGACAAAGATTTTAGTCTATGGTGCAGGTTACTAAGTTACCATGTATAGGATTTGATAGCCTGTCTTCACAGTTGATGGGCATAACTGATTTTATGCACTTTTTAAAGCTCAGTAACTGAAAGGTAAAATCAAACACATCAAATTGAAGTGGTTAGATATTTAGTTGTCAGGATCATAATCAGGTTAGCTCTAATAATTTGGGAAAATGAAAAAAATCTCAGTTCTAAGTCATCCAAATAGCAAAGTATTTCTTAAGAGAAGTAAGGTGAAAATACCAGTTTCTTATAAAATACTCGCATGTCTTCCAAGCTGCAGTGTATCAGCAAGGACTTGGAAATGGGAAAATTTTCTTGAATAAGCAACTGATTTTATGTAATGATGAATCTGTTCTAAACTCGTGTCTGATTAAATTATCTGGTTGCAGATGAATGTACGTACATGACCCATTGCTGTCATTAAAAAGTAAGGACAAGAACATTGATCCAAAGTAATCCCGTACCAAAATTATGACAGAGAGTATAAAAACTGTGGATTTTTTTCAACAAAAGAACATGTAAATAATTTTTGTAAAGCCTTTAAAGAATCTGGTGTGAAATAAAGAGAATAGACATTTTTTTGCTTAATACCATTTGATATGCTGCCTGCTTTGAGGCTGCTGTTCCTCTGTTTCTGGTCACAAATTTTGACACTGCTTGCTCTCTTACTGGCCAGTTGAAAAAACCCAAAGATCAAAATGTTGGATGCCGTAGTCTGAGGCTTATTTTACTGAAGCGTGTGGTGGTCTGACTCCTGGGTGATCCAGACTTTCTGGTTCTGTTTCCAGGCTGCTGTTAATACTTTGTCTAGCTGGAATCTGTGCTTCTCTATGGCTTATTTGGATCAGCCCATATTTGTGTCAGTTGTGACCCTCTCTGTGCCATGAGATATTGGCCTGGAAAGTACACATGCCTGTAGATCCAATAAAAGCGTTATTCATTGATGTGAAAATATGCTGAGAAATTGCAGACTGTATCAGCTCTCCTTACTCATGGTATTAGTTTACAGATACCTGGCAAAATTTTCTCCAATACCCAAGGAACTAATAGAACAGAAACATTTTAGCACCTTGTTAGCAGCATGAAAATGACTAATTTAAAAATCTCATACATCCAGTGAAGTAATGCAGCCTATTTGTATTAAAAAACTTGTCTTTCCTTCTTCTGGAACTGCTGGGTATTTGGAAAAATTTACACAGTGAGCAACACAGAAGCTGTAATTCTGCAAGTTGGTGTTGACCAGAATATGTCTCTGTTTGGATGAGTCTTTGTCTAAGGAGGACAACACCAGATTTTCAACTATATTTAGAGCTGTGTCTTCAAATGAGCTGAACCCCAGTGATATGTCCAAGTGCTGGGAGCTGATCTCTTCTTGGATGAAGATACATATGTGTGAACTTAAAGTCTCCATTTATCTGATCACTTGAGTTATGGAGCTATGGAGTATAGTTTTCCCATTTTTTTGCTATCTTGTTCTTGCTATCAAAACCATGTTGATCTGAGCTTTGGTAATATACTGCCAGTCTACATATTGGTCTTCTCAGCACCAGCAATCATGCTGCTCTCATCAGCAGGTTTAGTGCTAGTTTGCATTGTTTAAGACACGATCAAATTTTTATTTTAGGTTGGGAAACTTTTCCTTTATTAGGGACCAAACTGGACTTTAAATACAGCCAGCAGACTCTATAGGAATACAGCTGACCAGCATTCATTCCTCACCAGCTCTCCACTAGGCCAGCCTTGTTAGCTGTGGAGCCTCCTCTGCTCTTCCCTCCTTTTGCCACAGCCAGCACTGTGTTTGGGTGCACATTGTGGCCACCTCTGGTGCACTACACTGTGCTTACTGCATGTACCACTTGACTTACACACAGCAGTACTCTGCACCATGCTGTGCTGTCTTCCTCTCCTGTCCATTACCTGCCTAGCTGTCTCAAAGACAGGCATCTCTTTGGTCTGCTGTTTCCACCTGCATCCCCACTTTTCTTGGCACAGAGCTTTCCCCATTTCTGCCTGCTGCCCAGTTTCTCTCCCACAGCGGCATAAGTAAAACAGCTCATGATGAGAGCAACACAGTGTAGTGAGTGGCACATTTGCTGGCTTTGGGTGCAGAGAAGACTCTAAGAAGCAGCAGATGCGGGAGAGTGCCTACAAAGGGATGAGTAAGAAGGAGGCAGAGAACTGGCAGAATCATGGGAGCTGGAGTGAGTGAAACAAGAAATGTAGGGGAGAGGCGCTGAAGGAGGTGGCAGGGTGAAGGAGATGCATATGACCTTCTTCTGCTGCCCTTTACTTATTTTGTCTGAGACTGAGGTAAGAGCAGTTATTATGAATGTGATGATTCTAAAGGATGGTAGAAAAGTTGGAAATGCCCTCTTAAGTGTGGTTGTGTGTTTGCTAGTAGACATTTTCAATTCCATTGCTGGCTTGTCAAAGAATGGCATTGCCCCTGCTAGAAGGTAGAGCCATCCCGGAGCTGCTTGTGTAGGAAGAATTGCAGGTGCAAGCCACAGTCACTGCAGTGGCTATACCTTTACATTTATATTAGCAGTTCTTGCCTGTGAAAGGACAGCTTTATTTCTCATATTTCTCATTTATTATTGCTTACCAAGCTGGATTCATCGCAGAGGTGAATGTGTTGACATTTTGTGGGTCTTTTAAATCAATCTGTAATGCACAAGTATTTTTTAGACTGGATGGCAGTAACTTGTAGGTTCATCAACTTGATGATCCGTTTCACAGTATGATGTAACAGAGAAAGTGTCAGTGGACACAACCATCAAAATGTTTCACTTTTTTCTTTTCTCTTTTCTTCTCTGGGAACTGCTACAGGCGCAGCTGATTGCACAGTCCATAGGTCAGGCATTTAGTGTGGCCTACCAAGAATTTCTGAGGGCAAATGGAATCAATCCAGAAGATCTAAGCCAGAAGGAATATAGTGACTTGCTCAATACCCAGGACATGTACAATGATGACCTAATTCATTTCTCCAAGTCTGAAAATTGCAAAGATGTATGTCTCTTTTTTTTTTTCCCATAGCAGTATTAAGCTGTTCTGTATCAGTTGCAGGCCCATGTTGTCAGCAATCAAAAAACCTCTAATACTTACTATAAATTAGCTCAGTTAGTCTAGAATATCTGCCCTAATAGAATGCCCTGTCATCAGTTCTGTTTCAAAGACAAACTGTGAACCCAAAATTTATCAGCATTGGAATGATTGTATCATCTGTTGTCATTGTTTTTACCAAACAATTTTCAGACATATTTGAAAGAGAACTTAGATTAAGAGATCAATGCAATTTAAAACATTAAAGTAAACAATATAATATTTATAGAGACATGGGTGTTTCTGAAAGTGGCTGATTCCAGATTTTAAATAATTGTATGTGCCAGAAGGGTTTGCAGCTTGCTTAATAAAAATGAACCAGTTCCCCACTGGAACACACAGGTAGTGATTTTCAATTTCACAGTCATAAACTCTTCAATCACTTCCTGTTTAGCATTGTCCACCAAAGCCCATGGCACCAAGGTTTCTTCCACTTCCTCTCCTCATGTACAAAAATGCGGGGCGTGTTTTGCACTAAGTAAAATCTGTATTATGTAGTGCTGCTCATTTAATATTTGAATACAAATGAAATGTGGCAAAATGTATACCTCAATTTGTTTTTCCTTTGAATTAGGAAGGCAGGTTGTAAACAAGGAGATGCATGTTTGTTGGTTATATGAATGCTGGGAGAGGGGTGATGTTAGTTCCATGGGTGTGAAAAAAAGTCTTTTTTAAACACTTTTGCATATTATGCAGGTTTACATTGAAAAGCAGAAGGGAGAAATCCTGGGTGTGGTGATTGTGGAGTCTGGCTGGGGATCCATTTTGCCTACAGTTATCATAGCCAACATGATGCATGGAGGACCAGCAGAGAAGTCTGGGAAGCTGAACATAGGGGATCAGATTATGTCAATCAATGGGACCAGTTTGGTTGGCTTACCACTCTCAACATGTCAGAGCATTATAAAGGTAGGGAAAATGTTTCTGGAAGCTACACATTTTAAAAGGCTTACATAATAGCAGAACAGTAAGTATAGAACTTGTAAATAAATTCTTAACAAATGCTTGCATAGCACTTTCCATTTCATGATCTTTAAAATACAATGTGAATTATGCTACACCAACTTTCTGACTCCACACAGAACCACAGAATGGGTAAGTTTGCAAGGAAACCCTGCTGGAGGTCATCTTGTCCAACCTCCTCTGCTCTAGCAGGGTTCCCTAGAGCACATTACTCAGGATTGCATATTGATTCTTTTGAATCTCTCCAGAGAAAGAGACTCCAAAGCCTCTCTGGAAATCTGTTTCCATGCTCAGTCACCCTCACAGTAAAGAAATTCTTCCTCATGTTTAGGTGGAATTTCCTGTGTTCCAATTTCTGCCCTCTGCATCTAATTCTATTCCTCTGCACCACCAAGAAGAGCCTGACTGGGTTCCTTTGACACTCTCCCTTCAGATATTTATATACATTGATGAGGTCCTCTCTCAGTCATCTCTTCTTGATTCTGAACAAGCCTAGGGCCCTCAAGCATCATAGAATCATATAATTGTTCAGATTGGAAAAGACCTCTTAGGTCATTGAGTCCGACTGTTAACCATTTCTTCATAGACGAGGAATTAACAGTCTACTGTTAGTAGTAGGCTACTACTCATCTAGTAGCCCTCCACAGGACTCACTCCAGGAGCAAATCAAGCTGAGGAGCCCAGAACTGGACACAGCACTCCAGGCCTGACCAGGCCTGAGCAGAGGGGCAGGATGACCTCCCTTGACCTGCTGGCAATGCTCTTCCTAATGCACCCCAGGATACCATTGACATTTTTTGCTACAAGGGCACAATGCTGGCTCATGGACAGCTTGCTGTCCACCAAGTCCCACAGGGCCTTCTCTGCAGAGCTACTTTCCAGCATGTTAGCCCCCTGCCTGTACTGGTGCCTGGGGTTATTCCTTCCATGGTACAGGACCCTGCATTTGCCCTTGTTGAATTTCAGAAAGTTCCTCTCTGCCTGTCAAGGTCCTTCTGAATGGTTGCACAGCACTTGGGGGTATTGGCTGCTCCTTCCAGCTCTGTTTCATCAGTGCACTTGCTGAGGAGTCACTCCATCCATGATGATAAATAATACGGGGATCAGAATTGAATCTTTGGGGATACTGCTAGCTACAGGCCTCCAACTAGACCCTGTGTCACTGATTCCAACCCTCTGGGATCTGCCATTCAGCCAGTTCTCAGTGCACCTCACCATCCATTCACCCAGTTTGCAGTTCCTGAACTTGGCTATGAGGATATCATGGGAATCAGCATCAAAAGTCTTGATGAAGTCCAGACAGACGACATCCAAGGCTCTCCCAGAAGGTGTGTTGTGCTATTTACTTGCATAGGCAAGGTGTCTGTGCACAGCTTCACAAGGGAATGTTTTGTTCATAAGGAGTACCCCATATGCAGTTGAAATTCAGTGTGACAAATAGAGGCACAGGTGCTTTATGTTGTCCTAGGCCATATTAGCTGTTAAATGCCTCTTAGTGTCTGGATGAAATAGAGTTGATGCTTTTTTGGTTTTTTTATACCTATTTTTGGAACTTTAAAACTTTGACACAAAGACTTACCCTCCATGGACTCTTTGGCCCAGTTACTTGAATGTGTGGTGCTTCTCTTCACTTGGCAGAATGGGATGTTTTAATTAGAAGAGCTTTCTTCTAGTTGTCAGAAAAGTATGTGACTACAAAGAGTGTGCAGGTCTTCTGGAACTGAACAGTGTCTGTGGTAGCTGTAGCATACAAGGGAATAAGTATTTAAATGTCAGAGTTTAAAGAACTGGAAAGATGTATCACTAAGGAGTGTTTGAGATGAAGCTGTATGAAATTATTTATTGAAATAGTCCCAGACGGCTCTGCAGATCATCACATGTAGACGTGTAATGTAATACTGGTGGTACACTATACAGACAGCCTGCTCTTATTTTTAGGAATATACCTGTTACACTTACTTATTTAGGCAACTTTCTGGTAACAAGTTATATTATGTACCTTTTTTTTTTTTATCTTGTATTTTTTTAAGTTGTAAAATAAATTTTCCATTTACAAGGTCAGTTTACCAGGTGAAAAAAAAATGTACAAAGTAAATTCTCATTTTTTTTATCCATGGATTTTTCTTCTAATACTACCTGAACTAAGATGTTTGCTATAAAGACTTCCCATTCTAGTTTCCTGAAATGTTAATGCTGAGTTCTGTTGAGTAGTAGATGCATAAGTCACTGAACCAGCCATTTTAGATTCAGTTAGTAGAAATGATAGCCTGGAAGTGTGACATACTAAAAACATGATGAGAATAGTGTTACATTTGTAAAGGAATGAATTAAAAAAAAATCATATTAAATATCTTCCTGACAGCTTCAGTGAAACAAAACTGCCTGCAAATTCAGGCTCTTCATGATAGCCATACTTGTTTTTTATGCCACATCAGTTTTATTTCTAAAACTGTGATGACTTACACTTCCCTTTTGCAGCTGGAAGTTTGCTGTGCTCATCAGTACTTTCTCAATACAGAAACAACCAGCTTCACTATTTCCAGCTTCTGCAGACCTTTCTCTCCTTCACTGATACTTCCTGCAGTTTCCATCATAGGAACTGCTAGCCATTTGTTTTGTCTTCCTAAAGAGAAGATTGGCTTTATAGCCACTTATCTGGAGCTGTTCATATAGCACTGCTGGAAAAAAGTATGTATGACACAAATACATGCATATGAATAATCCAAGTGCACATTTAAATGTGGCTGGAAAATCTCAGATTGTGTGGATAAACATGTCTCACAAGCACTTCAGACAAGATAATTACAGTATTATGGATCTAAGCTCTGCTACTAATTGACTGTAAACCAATTGCAAACTGACAGAGCTTGGAAGAAGCTTTCCATATGTTGTGGTTATTTCCTAATAGGTTTCTGCTACTTGTATCTTTTTCAGAAGCATCTGGTGCAGGCTGCTGTCAGGAGCATACTCAAGGACTAGATAAATAAAGTTGGTCAAAATATGCAATTGTTTTGTTTCTAATCAGTTTGTATTACTAGTCTAGTCTGCGTGATCCTGAAAATTAGCCACTTATGCAATATATGTACTTTCTGTAAAATTAGGACAAGTTTTGCTAGGGACTGCATTACTTTCTTTTGCCAAGGAATATGTATCAATAAGTTGTGTATTTGTCAGGGAAGTAAGAGCACAGTGATACCAAATCTGTTGAGGACATGTCTTGGGAGGAAAGGATTAAAAGCAGAAGAATGGCAAGGAGGATGGTAGATATGCTCAAGCGACCTTGCAGCTGGGAATGCTGATGGGTGAAAAATAACAGTGTGGGAAACCCCATCTATTGTGCCTGCTGCTCTTTACCCTCTCTCTGTTTTGAGAAACAGAACTCTGTTTAGAGATAACATAGGTGTTTACAGAGACATGGAGGCACTCTGGGGGATGTGCTTGAGCTCCCCTTCTTGGGAAAGAGATCAAAACTCAGGGATCCTAGAGAGCACAAGGGAGAACACAGCCTGGGCCTTTGATAAGTTGCTGCAAACAGCAGGCCAGCCACCCCTCCAAATGGGCTGAGCGTGAGCAGCTACTGGAATTGACAGGTGGTGAATGAAGTGAGGTGAAAATTGCTGTATTTTTTATTAAGCGTTTCATTCTTCATGTCAATTTTATTTATGCATGGATTTATGGGTAATACTTTGTGTGAACGAAACATTTCAAAAAAACCTCTTTAACAATCTCCAAGAGCTCTGAATACTTGCAGGTGTACAAGGTGTCAGATTGCAGTTATCTGTGTTTTATTACATTTGTGTTTTCATGGAGCCGTATGAACACAGTCTTTGAGGCTGGCAGTCACACCTGTAGCTGGTCCAGACCAACATTTTTGTTCAAAGTAAAGCACGCTTCTTAGGACTTAAGTCCAAGACTGGATACTCCACAACCTTTCTGGGTAATCTCTTTTAGTGTTTTACCACCCCGTCAATAAAAATAAATTTTTCTCCTTCAATTTTCATCTGGTAGGAAGGAGTCCATGATGAACGTGATATAACTCATTTAGAAGGAAGAGTACTTAGAATGTATCGAGCTCTGTCTTGGGATGGATGATGAGCGAGTAGAGAGCTTATGGGTTAGGATGAAAGTGCAGACTAGTATGGGTGACACTGTTGTGGGTATTTGCTACAGACTTTATGAAGAAGAGGTAGAGGATGAGGCCTTCTACAGGCAGCTTGAAGCAGCATCAAGGTCACAGGGACTGGTTTTTTTAGGGGACTTCAAGTACCCTGACATCTGCTGGAGAAGCTACACAGCGAAGCACAAACAGTCCAGGAGGTTCCTGGAAAACACTGATAACAGCTGCATGTCACAGGTAGTGGAGGATCCGCCAAGGGATGTGTGCTGCTCAACAGTAGCCTTGCCAACAGGAAAGGCCTTGCTGGAGATGTGAAGACTGTGGGCAGCTCTGGCTCTAGTGACCATGAGCATGGAAGAATGTAACGATGGACTTCAGGGAGCTAACTTTAGCCTCTTTAGGGATCTTCTTGGAAAAATCCCGTGGGAAGAGGTCCTGCAGAGAAGAGAGGTCCAAGAGAGTTTGTTGATATTCAAGGATCACTTCCTCCAGGCTCAAGAACAATGCATCCCAGTGAGCAAGAAATCAGGCAAAGGGGGCAAGAGACCTGTATGGACCAATGAAGAACTCCTGTCATTACTCAAGCATAAGCAGGAGATAAAAGGGAGATGGAAGCAGGGTCAGGCCACTTGGAATGAATATAAAGAAGTTGTCAGAGTAATTGGAAATGAAACAGAAGGCACAGGCCCATCTGGAATTAAATCTGGTGAAGGATTTCAAGGAGAACAAGAAGGGCTGCTTCAAATACCTCAGTTACAAAAGGAAAACAAAGGACAATGGGGGCATGGTAGGAGTGGAGGGGGCGCCCTGGTAACAGAGGACACAGAGAAGGCAGAGTTACTTAAGACCTTCTTTGGATTGGTGTAGACTGTCAAGACCAGCCCTCAGGAATCTCTGACCCAGGAGATCAGGGAATGTTGGAAGGCAGACTTTCCCTTGGTCAAAGAGTATTGGGTTAGAAATCACCTAGGCAAACTCAACATCCACAAGTCCGTGGACCCTGACAGGATACATCCATGAGAACTGAGAGAGATGGCAGACACCACCATGAGGCTGCTCACTGTCTTCTTTGTAAGGTCGTGGCAATCAGGAGAGGTNTGGACCAATGAAGAACTCCTGTCATTACTCAAGCATAAGCAGGAGATAAAAGGGAGATGGAAGCAGGGTCAGGCCACTTGGAATGAATATAAAGAAGTTGTCAGAGTAATTGGAAATGAAACAGAAGGCACAGGCCCATCTGGAATTAAATCTGGNAATGTCACCATGATCTTCAAAAAGGGTAAGAAGGAGGCACAGAGAAGAACCAGCCAGTTGGCCTCACCTCTGTCCCTGGAAGAGTCCGTCGTTCTGAAGGGCAGCTCTATCCACCTGAATGACAAGGCGGTGATCAGGAATAGTTAGCATGGATTCACTAAAGGTAAATCATGCTTGACCAAGCTGATTGCCTTCTATGATGAAACAACTATCTGGATGGATGAGGAAAAAGCAGTGGATATTGACTGCCTTGACTTCAGCAAGGCTCCTGACATTGTCTCTCACAACATCCACATAAGCAAACTCAGTGGACTGGATGAGTGGATGGTGANTTCAAGGAGAACAAGAAGGGCTGCTTCAAATACCTCAGTTACAAAAGGAAAACAAAGGACAATGGGGGCATGGTAGGAGTGGAGGGGGCGCCCTGGTAACAGAGGACACAGAGAAGGCAGAGTTACTTAAGACCTTCTTTGGATTGGTGTAGACTGTCAAGACCAGCCCTCAGGAATCTCTGACCCAGGAGATCAGGGAATGTTGGAAGGCAGACTTTCCCTTGGTCAAAGAGTATTGGGTTAGAAATCACCTAGGCAAACTCAACATCCACAAGTCCGTGGACCCTGACAGGATACATCCATGAGAACTGAGAGAGATGGCAGACACCACCATGAGGCTGCTCACTGTCTTCTTTGTAAGGTCGTGGCAATCAGGAGAGGTACCTGAGGAG